>JAEOAD010002528.1:0-81620 GCA_036365145.1 Orientallactaga sibirica
TTTAGAAAATGAACACCCTGATTCCCAGCACTTTACTGTGTGAAATAAGCTAGTTCTCTTTTGGGAATGAGTTGCATTCTTACGAAGAGTCTTTAGTGCAGCAAGATCAAACTTTGGTAGATTGTGTGACCTAACAAGATGTACAACTTAGTAGATTCGCCGTATTTCTAAAGCAGTTTCTTTAGAAAACAAACATCTTCATTTCCGAACTATGTACTGTGTGAAATAATCTAGTTGTGTTCTAGGGATGAGTTGCTTTCTTACGAAGAGTCTTCAGTGCAGCACGATCAAACTTTGCTATTTTGGGTAATCGAACAAGATGTACAACTTCGTAGGTTAGCTTCATTTCTAACGTAGTTTGTTTAGAAAACAAACACCTTAAATCACACTGTAATGTGTGAATTAAGCTAGTTCTGTTTTCTGAATGAGTTGCTTTCTTACGAACAGTCTTTAGTGCAGCGAGATCAAACTGCCGTAGATCGTGTAACTTTACAAGATGTACAACTTAGTAGATTCGCCTCATTTCTAACATAGTTCTTTTAGAAAACAAACATCTTCATTGACGACACAGTACTGTGTGAAATAAGCTTCTTCTGTTCTCGGAATGAGTTCCTTTCCTACAAAGAGTCTTCAGTGCAGAAAGATAAAACTTTGCTAGTTTGTGTAATATAACATTATGTACAACTTAGTAGATTTGCCTCTTTTCTAACACAGTTTGTTTAGAAAACAAACTCCTTCATTTCCAAACACTGAACTGTGTGAAATAAGCTACTTCTGTTCTCGGAATGAGTTGCTTTCTTACGAAGAGTCTTCAGTGCAGAAAGATCAAACTTTGCTAGTTTGTGTAATCTAACAAGATGTCCAACTTAGTAGGTTAGCTTCATTTCTAACATAGTTTGTTTAGAAAACAAACACCTTGATTCCCCAATACAGTACTGCATGAAATTAGCTAGTTCTGTTTTTGGAATGAGTTGCTTTCTTACGAATTGTCTTTAGTGCAGCAAGATCAAACTTTGGTAGATTGTGTAACCTAAAAAGATGTACAACTTGGTAGATTCGCCTTATATCTAAAGTAGTTTCTTTAGCAACCAAATATCTTCATTTCTGAACACTGTACTGTGTGAAATAAGCTAGTTCTGGTCTCAGAATGAGTTGCTTTCTTACGACAAGTCTTCAGTGCAGCAAGATCAAACTTTGCCAGTTTGTGTACTCTAAAAAGATGCACAACTTAGTAGATTCATTTCATTTATAATGTAGTTTGTTTAGAAAACAAACACCTTCATTGCCGAACACTGTACTGTGTGAAATAAGCTAGTTCTGGTCTCGGAATGAGTTGCCTTCTTATGCAGATTCTTCAGTACAGCAACATCAAACTTTCCTAGTTTGTGTAATCTAACAAGATGAACAATTTAGTAGTTTCGCCTCTTTTCTAAGGCAGTTTGTTTAGAAAACAAAAACCTTGATTCGCCCACACTGTACTGTGTGAAATAAGCTAGTTCTGTTTTCAGAATGAGTTGCTTTCTTATGAAGAGTATTCAGTGCAGCAAGATCAAACTTTCTAGTTTGTGTAATCTAACTAGATGTACAACTTAGTAGATTTGCTTCATTTCTAATGTAGTTTTTTTTAGAAAACAAACATCTTCATTGCTGAACACTGTACTGTGTGAAATATGCTAGTTCTGTTCTCCCAATGATTTGATTTCTTACGAAGAGACTTCAGTGCAGCAAGAATATACTTTGCTAGTTTGTGTAATCTAACAAGATGTAAAACTTAGTAGATTCACTTCATTTCTAACGTAGTTTGCTTAGAAAACAAAGGCCTTCATTGCCGAACACTATACTGTGTGAAAGATGCTAGTTCTATTCTAGGAATGAGCTGCTTTCTTACGAAGAGTATTCAGTGCAGCAAGATCAAACTTTGCTACGTTCTGTAATATAATAATATGTACAACTTAGTAGATTCGACTCTTTTCTAACGCAGTTTGTTTAGAAAACAGACACCTTGAATCACCCACACTCTACTGTGTGAAATAAGCTAGTTCTGTTTTCAGAATGAGTTGCTTTCTTACGAAGAGTGTTCAGTGCAGCAAGGTCAAACTTTCCTAGCTTGTGTAATCTAACAAGATGTACAACTTAGCGAGTTACCTTCATTGCTAACATAGTTTGTTTAGAAAACAAACACCTTGATTCCCCAAAACTCTACTGTGTGAAATGAGCTAGTTCTGTTTTCGGAATGAGTTGCGTTCTTACTAAGAGTCTTCAGTTCTGCAAGATGAAACTTTGCAAGTTTGTGTAATCAAACTAGATGTACAACTTAGTAGGTTAGCTTCATTTGTAATGTACTTTGTTTAGAAAACAAACACCTTGATTCACCAACATTGTACTATGTGAAATAAGCTAGTTCTGTTCTCGGAATGAGTAGCTATCTTACGAATAGTCTTCAGTGCAGCAAAATCAAACTTTGCTAGTTTGTGTAATTTAACAAGATGTCCAACTTAGTAGGTTACCTTCATAGCTAACATAGTTTGTTTAGAAAAGAAACACCTTGATTCCCCAACATGGTACTGTGTGAAATAAGCTAGTTCTGTTCTCGGAATGAGTTGCTTTCTTACGAACAGTCTTCAGTGCAGCAAGAACAAACTTTGCTGGTTTCTCTAATCTAACAAGATGTATAACTTAGTAGATTCACCTCATTTCTAACGCAGTTTGTTCAGAACACAAACACCTTCATTGCCGAACACTGTACTGTGTGAAATATGCTAGTTCTCTTGTAGGAATGAGTTGCTTTCTTAGGAAGAGTCTTCAGGGCAGCAAGATCAAACTTTCCTAGTTTGTGTAATCTAACAATATGTACAACTTAGTAGGTTACCTTCATTTCTAACATAGTTTGTTTAGAAAATAAACACCTTGATTCCCCAATACTCTACTGTGTGGAATAAGCTACGTCTGTTCTCGGAATGAGCTTCGTTTTTACTAAGAGTCAGTGCAATAAGATCAACATGTACAACTTAGTAGATTTGCTTCATTTCTAGAGTAGTTTGTTTAGAAAACAAATACCTTGATTCCCCAGCATGGTACTGTGTGAAATAAGTGAGTTCAGTTCTCGGAATAAATTGCTTTCTTACGAAGAATCTTCAGTGCAGCAAGATCAAACTTTCCTACTTCATGCAATCTAAGCAGATGTACAACTTAGTAGATTCATTTCATTTATAACGTAGTTTGTTTAGAAAACCAACACCTTCATTGCCGAATACTGTACTGTGTGAAATATGCTAGTTCTGATCTTGTTATGAGTTGCTT
The DNA here is from genome assembly GCA_036365145.1 of Orientallactaga sibirica. Taxonomy (NCBI): domain Eukaryota; kingdom Metazoa; phylum Chordata; class Mammalia; order Rodentia; family Dipodidae; genus Orientallactaga; species Orientallactaga sibirica. The sequence continues at coordinate 3,301 of JAEOAD010002528.1, forward strand.
TCTTAAGAAGAGTCTTCAGTGCAGCAAGATGAAACTTTGCTAGTTTGTGTAATATAACAATATATACAACTTAGTAGATTCGGCTCTTTTCTAACGCAATTTGTTTAGAAAATAAACACCAGGATTCGGCAACACTGTAGTGTGTGAAATAAGTTAGTTCTGTTTTCGGAATGAGTTGCTTTCTTACAAAGAGTCGTCAGAGCAGCAACATCAAACTTTCCTAGTTTGTGTAATCTAACAAGATGTACAACTTAGTAGGTTACCTTCATTGCTATCGTAGTTTTTTTAGAAAACAAACACCTTGATTCCCCAAAACTCTACTGTGTGAAATAAGCTAGTTCTGTTCTCGGAATGAGTTGCGTTCTTACGAAGAGTCTTCAGTGCAGCAAGATCAAACTTTGCAAGTTTGTGTAATCTAACTAGAAGTACAACTTAGTAGGTTAGCTTCATTTCTCACGTAGTTTGTTTAGAAAACAAACACCTTGAATTGCTAACACTGTACTGTGTGAAATAAGCTAGTTCTGTTCTCAGAATGAGTTGCTTTCTTCTGAAGGGTCTTTAGTGCAGCAAGATCAAACTTTCGTAGATTGTGTAACCTAACAAGATGTACAACTAAGCAGATTCGCCTCATTTCTAATGTAGTTTCTCCAGAAAACAAACATCTTCAATTCCAAACACTGTACTGTGAGAAATAAGCTAGTTCTGTTCTCAGAATGAGTTGCTTTCTTACGAAGAGTCTTCAGTGCAGCAAGATCAAACTTTGCCAGTGTGTGTATTCTAACAAGATGCAAAAGGTAGTAGATTCATTTCATTTATAACGTAGTTTGTTTAGAAAACAAACATCTTCATTTCCGAACACTGTACTGTGTGAAAAAAGCTAGTTCTGGTCTCAGAATGAGTTGCTTTCTTACGAAGAGTCCTCAGTACAGCAAGATCAAACTTTGCAAGTTTGTGTAATCTCACTAGAGGTACAACTTAGTAGCTTAGCTTCATTTCTCACGTAGTTTGTTTAGAAAACAAACACCTTGACTTGCTAACAGTGTACTCTGTGAAATAAGCTAGTTTTGTTTTCGGAATGAGTTGCTTTCTTACGAAGAGTCTTTAGTGCAGCAAGATAAAACTTTCGTAGATTGTGTAACCTAACAAGATTTACAACTTAGTAGATTCGCCTCATTTCTAAAGTAGTTTCTTTTGAAAACAAACATCTTCAATTCCAAACACTGTAATGTGTGAAATAAGCTAGTTCTGGTCTCAGAATGAGTTGCTTTCTTACAAAGAGTCTTCAGTGCGGCAAGATCAATCTTTGCTAGTTTCTGAACTCTAACAAGATGTACAACTTAGTGGATTCGCTTCATTTCTAACATAGATTCTTTAGAAAACAAACACCTTGATTCCCCAAAACTCTACTGTGTGAAATAAGCTTGTTCTGTTTTAGGAATGAGTTGCTTTCTTCCGAAGAGTCTTCTGTGCAGCAAGATCAAACGTTGCTAGTTTTTGTAATCTAAAAAGATGAACAACTTAGTGGATTCGCTTCATTTCCAAACTAGTTTTTTTAGAAAACAAACACCTTCATTGCCAAACACTGTACTGTGTGAAATAAGCTAGTTCTGATCTCGGAATGAGTTGCTGTCTTACGAACACTGTTCAGTGCAGCAAGATCAAACTTTGCTAGTTTCTGTAATCTAACAAGATGTACAACTTATTAGATTCACCTCATTTCTAACGTAGTTTGTTTAGAAAACAAACAAATTCATTGCCTAACACTATACTGTGTGAAAGATGCTAGTTCTATTCTAGGAATGAGTTACTTTCTTACGAAGAGTCTTCAGTTCAGCAAGATCAAACTTTGCAAGTTTGTGTAATATAACAACATGTACAACTTAGTAGATTCGCCTCTTTTCTAACACAGTTTGTTTAGAAAACAGACACCTTGAATCTCCCACACTGTACTGTGTGAAATAAGCTAGTTCTGTTTTCAGAATGAGTTGTTTTCTTACGAAGAGTCTTCAATGCAGCAAGATCAAACTTTCCTAGTTTGTGTAATCTAACAAGATGTACAACTTAGTAGGTTACCTTCATTTCTACCTTAGTTTGTTTAGAAAATAAACACCTTGATTCGCCAAAACTGTAGTGTGTGAAATAAGCTAGTTCTGTTTTCGGAATGAGTTGCATTCTTACGAAGAGTCTTCAGTGCCACAAAATCAAACTTTGCTAGTTTGTGTAATCTAACAAGATATATAACTTAGTAGGTTACCTTCATTTCTAAAGTAGTTTGTTTAGCAAACAAACACCTTGATTTCCCAATATTGTACTGTGTGAAATAAGGTAGTTCTTTTCTCAGAGTGTGTTGGTTTCTTACGAAGAATCTTCACTGCAGCAAGAACAAACTTTCCTAGTTTGTGTAATCTAAGGATATGCACAACTCAGTTAAGGTTAGCTTCATTTCTAACGTAGTTGGTTTAGAAAACAAACACCTTGATTTGACAACACTGTAGTGTGTGAAATAAGCTAGTTCTGTTCTCAGAATGAGTTGCGTTCTTACGAAGTCTTCAGTGCAGCAAAATCAAACTTTGCTACTTTGTGTACTCTAACAAGATGCACAACTTAGTAGATTCATTTCATTTATAACGTAGTTGGTTTAGAAAATAAACACCTTCATTGCTGAACACTGTACTGTGTGAAATAAGCTAGTTCTGGACTCGGAATGAGTTCCTTTCTTACGAACAGTCTTCACTGCAGCAAGATCAAACTTTGCTAGTTTGTGTAATATAACAATATATACAACTTAGCAGATTCGCCTCTTTTCTAACGCAATTTGTTTAGAAAATAAACACCGTGATTCGCCAACACTGTAGTGTGTGAAATCAGCTAGTTCTGTTTTCGGAATGAGTTACTTTCTTACGAATAGTCTTCAGTGCAGCAACATCAAACTTTCCTAGTTTGTGTAATCTAACAAGATGTACAAATTAGTAGGTTAGCTTCGTTGCTAACGTACTTTATATAGAAAACAAACACCTTCATATGCGAACACCGTACTGTGTGAAATTTGCTAGTTCTGTTTTCGGAATGAGTTGCTTTCTTACGAAGAGTCTTTAGTGCAGCAAGATCAAAGTTTCGTAGATTGTGTGACCTAAGTAGATGTACAACTTAGTAGATTCGCCTTATTTCTAAAGTAGTTTCTTTAGAAAACAAACATGTTCATTTCTGAACACTGTACTGTGTGAAAAAAGCTAGTTCTGGTCTCTGAAAGAGTTGCTTTCTTACGAAGAGTCTTCAGTGCAGCAAGATCAAACTTTGCCAGTTTGTGTCCTCTGACAAGATGCACAACTTGGTAGATTCATTTCATTTATAACGTAGTTTGTTTAGAAAACAAACACCTTCATTGCAAAACGCTGTATTGTGTGAAATAAGCTAGTTCTGGTCTTGGAATGAGTTGCTTTCTTACGAAGAGCCTTCAGTGCACCTAAATCAAACTTTCCTAGTTTCTGTAATCTAACAAGATGTACAACTTAGCAGATTTGATTCATTTCTAAAGTAGTTTGTTTAGAAAACAAACACCTTCATTACTGAACACTGTACTGTGTGAAATAATCTAGTTCTCTTCTAGGAATGAGTTGATTTCTTACGAAGAGTCTTCAGTGCAGCAAGATCAAACTTTGCTATTTGTGTAATCTAACAAGATGTACAACTTAGTAGGTTAGCTTCATTTCTAATGTAGTTTGTTTAGAAAACGAACACCTTGATTCCCCAACTCTGTACTGTTTGAAATAAGGTAGTTCTGTTCTCAGAGTGAGTTGGTTTCTTACAAAGAGTCTTCAGTGCAGCAAGATCAAACTTTGCTAGTTTGTGTAATCTAACAAGACGCACAACTCAGGGAAGGTTAGCTTCATTCCTAACATAGTTTGTTTAGAAAATAAACACCTTGAGTCCCAAACACGGTATTGTGTGAAATAAGCTAATTTTGTTCTCGGAATGAGTTGCTTTCTTATGAAGAGTCTTCAGTGCAGCAAGATCAAACTTTGCTAGTTTGTGTAATCTAACACGATGTACAACTTAGAAGATTCTCGTCAATTCTAACTTAGTGTGTTTAGAAAACAAAGACCTTCATTTCGAATACTGTATTGTGTGAAATATGCTAGTTCTATTCTAGTAATGAGTTGCTTTCTTACAAGGAGTCTTCAGTGCAGCAAGAAAACTTTTGCTAGTTTCTGTAATATAACATTATGTACAACTTAGTAGATTTGCCTCTTTTCTAACGCAATTTGTTTAAATAATAAACACCGTGATTCACCAACACTGTACTGTGCAAAATATGCTAGTTCTATTGTAGGAATGAGTTGCTTTCTTACGAAGAATCTTCAGGGGAGCAAGATCAATCTTTGCTAGTTTGTGTAATCTAACAAGATGTACAACTTAGTAGGTTACCTTCATTTCTAACATAGTTTGTTTAGAAAACAAACACCTTGATTCCCCAACACTGTACTGTGTGAAATAACGTAGTTCTGTTCTCAGAGTGAGTTGGTTTCTTACGAACAGTCTTCCGTGCAGCAAGATCAAACTTTCCTAGTTTGTGTAATCCAAAAAGATGCACCACTCAGTTAAGGTTAGCTTCATTTCTAATGTAGTTTGTTTAGAAAACAAACACCTTGATTCCCCAACACTGTACTCTGTGAAATAAGCTAGTTCTATTCTCGGAATGAGTTGCTTTCTTACGAAGAGTCTTCAGTGCATCAAGATCAAACTCTGCTAGTTTGTGTAATATAACAATATTTAGAACTTAGTGGTTTTCCCTCTTTCCTAACGCAGTTTGTTTAGAAAACAAACAACTTCATTTCTGAACACTGTGCTGTGTGAAATAAGCTAGTTTTGTGCTCGGAATGAGTTGCTTTCTTACGAAGAGTCTTCAGTACAGCAAGATCAAACTTTGCTACTGTGTGTAATATAACAGTATGTACAACTTAGTAGATTCGCCTCTTTTCTAACACAGTTTGTGTAGAAAACAAACACCTTGATTCAACAACACTGTACTGTGTGAAATAAGCTAGTTCTGTTTTCGGAAAGGGTTGCTTTCTTACGAACAGTCTTCAGTGTAGCAAGATCAAAATTTCCTAGTTTGTGTAATCTAACAAGATGTACAAGTGAGTAGGTTAGCTTCATTTCTAACGTAGTTTGTTTAAAAATCAAACACCTTGATTCACCAACATTGTACTGTGTGAAGTAAGCTAGTTCTGTTCTCGTAATGAGTTGCTTTCTTACCAAGAGTCTTTAGTGCAGCAAGATCAAACTTTTTTAGATTGTGTAACCTAACAAGATGTACAACTTAGTAGATTTACCTCATTTCTAAAGTAGTTTCTTTAGAAAACAAACATCTTCATTTCCAAACACTGTACTGTGTGAAATAACCTAGTTCTGTTCTCGGAATGAGTTGCCTTCTTACGAATCGTCTTCAATGCAGCAAGATCAAACTTTCGTAGATTGTGTAACCTAACAAGAAGTACAACTTAGTAGATTCGCCTCATTTCTAAAGTAGTTTCTTTAGAAAACAAACATCTTCATTTCCAAACACTGTACTGTGTGAAATAAGCTAGTTCTGTTCTCGGAATGAGTTGCTTTCTTATGAAGAGTCTTCAGTGGAGCAAGATCAAACTTTCTTAGTTTGTGTAATCTAACAAGATGTACAACTTAGTAGGTTACCTTCATTGCTATCGTAGTTTGTTTAGAAAACAAACACCTTGATTCCCCAAAACTCCACTGTGTGAAATAAGCCAGTTATGTTCTCGGAATGAGTTGAGTTCTTACGAAGAGTCTTCAGTGAAGCAAGATCAAACTTTGCTAGTTTGTGTAATCTAACAAGATGTACAACTTAGTAGGTTAACTTCATTTCTAACGTAGGTTGTTTAGAAAACAAACACCTTCATTTGGGAACAGTGTACTGTGTGAAATAAGCTAGTTCTGTTTTCAGAATGAGTTGCTCTCTTACGAACAGTCTTTAGTGCAGAAAGATGAAAGTTTCGTAGGTTGTGTAACCTAAGATGATGTACAACTTAGTCAATTCGCCTTATTTCTAAAGTACTTTCTTTGGAAAAAAAAAATCTTAATTTCCGAACACTGTACTGTGTGAAAAAAGCTAGTTCTGGTCTCGGAATGAGTTGCTTTCTTACAAAGAGTCTTCAGTGCAGCAAGATCAAACTTTGCCTGGTTGTGTACTCTGACAAGATGCACAACTTAGTAGATTCCTTTCATTTATAACGCAGTTTGTTTAGAAAACAAACACCTTCATTCCTGAACACTGTATTGTGTGAAATAAGCTAGTTCTGGTCTTGGAATCAGTTGCTTTCTTACGAAGAGTCTTCAGTGTAGGAAAATCAAACTTTCCTAGTTTGTGTAATCTAACAAGATGCACAACTCAGTTAAGGTTAGCTTCATTCCTAACATAGTTTGTTTAGAAAATAAATACCTTGAGTCCCAAACACGGTACTGTGTGAAATAAGCTAATTTTGTTCTCGGAATGAGTTGCTTTCTTACGAAGAGTCTTCAGTGCAGCAAGATCAAACTTTGCTAGTTTGTGTAATATAATAATAAGTAGAACTTAGGGGTTTTCTCTCTTTCCTAACGCAGTTTATTTAGAAAACAAACACCTTCTTTTCTGAACACTGTGCTGTGTGAAATAAGCTAGTTCTGTGCTCGTAATGAGTTGCTTTCTTACGAAGATTCTTCAGTGTAGCAAGATCAAACATTCCTAGTTTGTGTAATCTAACAAGATGTACAAGTTAGTAGGTTAGCTTCACTTTAATGTAGTTAGTTTGGAAAACAAACACCTTGATTCACCAACATTGTACTGTGTGAAATAAGCTAGTTCTGTTCTCGGAATGAGTTGCTTTCTTACCAAGAGACTTTAGTGCAGCAAGATCAAACTTTTGTAGATTGTGTAACCTAACAAGATGTACAACTTAGTAGATTCGCCTCATTTCTAAAATAGTTTCTTTAGAAAACAAACTTCTTCATTTCTGAACACTGTACTCTGAAATAAGCTAGTCCTGTTCTTGTAATGAGTTGCTGTCACCTGAATCGTCTTAAGTGCAGCAGGATAAAACTTTCATAGATTGTGTAACCTAACAAGATGTACAATTTAGTAGATTCGCCTCATTTCTAAAATAGTTTCTTTAGAAAACGAAATTCTTCATTTCCAAACACTGTACTGTGTGAAATAAGCTAGTTCTGTTCTCGAAATGAGTTGCTTTCTTATGAAGAGTCTTCAGTGCAGCAAGATCAAACTTTCCTAGTTTGTGTAACCCAACAAGATGTACAACTTAGTAGGTTACCTTCATTGCTAACATAGTTTGTTTAGAAAACAAACACCTTGATTCCCCAAAACTCCACTGTGTGAAATAAGCTAGTTCTGTTCTCGGAATGAGTTGCTTTCTAACGAAGGATCTTCCGTGAAGCAAAATCAAACTTTGCTAGTTTGTCTAATCTAACAAGATGTATAAATTAGTAGGTTACCTACACTTCTAATGTAGTTCATTGAGAAAACAAACACCTTGATTCGCCCACACTGAACTGTGTGAAATAAGCTATTTCTGTTCTCGGATTGAGTTGGATTCTTACTAAGAGTCTTCAGTGCAGCAAGATCAAACTTTCCTAGTTTTTGTAATCTAAGAAGATGCACAACTCAGTTAAGGTTAGCTTCCTTTCTAACGTAGTTTGTTTAGAAAACAAACACCTTGATTCCCCAACACGGTACTGTGTGAAATAAGCTAGTTCTGTTCTCGGAATGAATTGCTTTCTTACGAAGAGTCTTCAGTGCAGCAACATCAAACTTTGCTAGTTTGTGTAATCTGACAAGATGTAAAACTTAGTAGATTCCCCTCTTTTCTCACACAGTTTGTTTGGAAAACAAACACCTTGATTCGCCCACACTGTACTGTGTGATATAAGCTACTTCTGTTTTCGGAATGATTTGCTTTCTTACGAAGAGTCTTTATGGCAGCAAGTTCAAACTTTCCTATTTTGTATAATCTTACTAGATGTACAACTCAGTAGGTTACCTTCATTTCTAACGTAGTTTGTTTAGAAAACAAACACCTTGATTTGGCAACAAAGTACTCTTTGAAATATGCTAGTTCTGTTCTCGGAATGAGTTGCTTTCTTTCAAAGAGTCTTCAGCGCAGCAAGATCAAACTTTCGTAGTTTGTGTAATCTAACAAGTTGCATAACTCAGTTATGGTTAGCTTCATTTCTAACGTAGTTTGTTTAGAAAACAAACACATTGATTTGCTAACACGGTACTGTGTGAAATAAGCTAATTCTGTTCTCGGAATGAATTGCTTTCTTACCAAGAGACTTTAGTGAAGCAAGATCAAAATTTCGTAGAATGTGTAACCTAACAAGATATACAACATAGTAGGTTCGCCTTGATTCTGAAGTAGTTTCTTTAGAAATCAAACATCTTCATTTCCAAACACTGTACTGTGTGCAATAAGCTAGTTCTGGTCTCGGAATGAGTTGCTTTCTTACGAAGAGTCTTCAGTGCAGCAAGATCAAAGTTTCCTAGTTTGTGTAGTATAACAAGGTACACAACTTAGTAGATTCATTTCATTTATAACGCAGTTTTTTTTTAGAAAACAAACACCCTCATTGCCAAACCCTGTACTGTGTGAAATAAGGTAGTTCTGTTCTCCGAATGAGTTGCTTTGCTACGAAGAGTCTTCAGTACAGCAAGATCAAACTTTGCTAATTTGTGTAATCTAACAAGATGGACAACTTAGTTGGTTAGCTTCATTTCTAACATTGTTTGTTTAGAAAACAAACACCTTGATTCCCCAACACTGTACTGTGTGAAATAAGCTGGTTCTGTTTTTGGAATCAGTTGTTTTCTTACTAAGAGTGTTTAGTCAAGCAAGATCAAACTTTCGTAGATTGTGTAATCTAAGAGGATGTACAACTTAGTAGATTCGCCTAATTTCTAAAGTAGTTTCTTTGGAAAACAAATTCATTTCCAAACACTGTACTGTGTGAAATAAGCTAGTTCTGTTCTCGAATGAGTTGCTTTCTTACGAAGAGTCTTCAGTGCAGCAAGATCAAACTTTGCCAGTTTGTGTACTCTAACAGGATGCACAACTTAGATTTATTTCATTTATAACGTAGTTTGTTTAGAAAACAAACACCTTCATTGCCGAACACTTTACTGTGTGAAATACGCTAGTTCTATTCCAGGAATGAGTTGTTTTCTTATGAACAGTCCAGTGCAGCAAGAACAAACTTTGCTAGTTTCTGTAATCTAAAAAGATGTTCAACTTAGGAGATTCACTTCGTTTCTAATGTAGTTTGTTTAGAAAACAAATGCCTTCATTGCCAAAAACAGCACTGTGTGAAATATGCTAGTTCTATTCTAGGAATGAGTTGCTTTCTTACTAAGAGTCTTCAGTGCAGCGAGTTTGTGTAATATAACAGTATGTACAACTTAGTAGGTTACCTTCATTTCTAACATAGTTTGTTTAGAAAACAAACACCTTGATTCCCCTACACTGTAGTGTGTGAAATAGGCTAGTTCTGTTCTCGGAATGAGCAGCATTCTTACGAAGAGTCTTCAGTGCAGCAAGATCAAACTTTGCTAGTTTTTGTAATCTAACAATCTGTACAACTTAGTAGGTTACCTTCATTTCTAACGTAGTTTATTTAGAAAGCAAACAACTTGATTCCCCAACACTGTACTATGTGAAATAAGCTAATTCTGTTTTCGGAATGAGTTGCTTTCTTACAACATATCTTTAGTGCAGGAAGCTCAAACTTTCGTAGATGCTGTAACCTAACAAGATGTACAACTTAGTAGATTCGACTTGTTTCTAAAGTAGTTTCTTTAGAAAACAAACATCTTCATTTCCGAACACTGTACTGTGTGAAATAAGCTAGTTCTGGTCTCGGAATGAGTTGCTTTCTTACGAAGAGTCTTTAGTGAAGCAAGATCATACTTTCCTAGTTAGTGTACTCTAACAAGGTGCACAACTTAGTAGATTCATTTCATTTATAACGTAGTTTGTTTAGAAAACAAACACCTTCATTGCCGAACACAGTACTGTGTGAAATATGCTAGTTCCCTTCTAGGAATGAGTTGCTTTCTTATGAAGAGTCTTCAGTGCAGCAAGATCAAACTTTGCTAGTTTGTGTAATCTAACAAGATGTACAACTTAGTAGGTTAACTTCATTTCTAACGTAGTTTGTTTAGAAAACAAACACATTGATTCCACAACACTGTACTGTGTGAAATAAGCTAGTTCTGTCTTTGGAATGAGTTGCTTTCTTACGAAAGAGTCTTTAGTGCAGCAAGATCAAACTTTCATAGATTGTGTAACCTAACAAGAAGTACAACTTAGTAGATTCATTTCATTTCTAAAGTAGTTTCTTTAGAAAACAAACATGTTCATTTCCGAAAACTGTACTGTGTGAAATAAGCTAGTTCTGTTCTTGGAATGAGTTGCTTTCTTAGGAAGAGTCTTCAGTGCAGCAAGATCAAACTTTGCTAGTTTCTGTAATCTAAAAAGATGTACAACTTAGTAGACTCAACTCATTTCTAACGTAGTTTTTAGAAAACAAACACCTTCATTGCCCCAAACACAGTACTGTGTGAAATATGCTAGTTCTGTTCTAGGAATGAGTTGCTTTCTTACGAAGAGTCTTCATTGCAGCAAGATCAAACTTTGCTAGTTTGTGTAATCTAACAAGATGTACAACTTTTTAGGTTAGCTTCATTTCTAACGTAGTTTGTTTAGAAAACAAACACCTTGATTCCCAACACTTTACTGTGTGAAATAAGCTAGTTCTCATTTGGGAATGAGTTGCATTCTTATGAAGAGTCTTTAGTGCAGCAAGATCAAACTTTTGGTAGATTGTGTAATCTAACAAGATGTACAACTTAGTAGATTCACTTCATTTCTAAAGCAGTTTCTTTAGAAAACAAACATCTTCATTTCCGAACTATGTACTGTGTGAAATAATCTAGTTGTGTTCTAGGGATGAGTTGCTTTCTTAAAAGAGTCTTCAGTGCAGCAAGATCAAACTTTGCTATTTTGTGTAATCTAACAAGATGTACAACTTAGTAGGTTAGCTTCATTTCTAACGTAGTTTGTTTAGAAAACAAACACCTTCAAATCACACTGTTCTAGGGATGACTGTTTGAAATAAGAGTCTAGTTCTGAAAGATCAAAATGAGTTTGCTTTCTAACAAGATGTCTTTAGTGCAGCAAGATCAAACTTTTGGCAGATTGTGTAATCTAAAAGATGTACAACTTAGTAGATTAGCCTTCATTTCTAATGTAGTTTCTTTAGAAAACAAACATCTTCATTTCTGAACACTGTACTGTGTGAAATAAGCTAGTTCTGGTCTCAGAATGAGTTGCTTTCTTACGAAGAGTCTTCAGTGCAGCAAGATCAAACTTTGCCAGTTTGTGTAACTAACAAGATGTACAACTTAGTAGATTCATTTCATTTATAATGTAGTTTGTTTAGAAAACAAACACCTTCATTTGCCAAACACTGTACTGTGTGAAATAAGCTAGTTCTGTTTCTCAGGAATGAGTGCTTTTTTACAAGAAGAGTCTTCAGTGCAGCAACATCAAACTTTCCTAGTTTGTGTAATCTAACAAGATGAACAATTTAGTAGTTTCGCCTTCTTTTCTAAGGCAGTTTGTTTAGAAAACAAACACCTTGATTCACCAACACTGTACTGTGTGAAATAAGCTAGTTCTGTTTTCAGAATGAGTTGCTTTCTTATGAAGAGTCTTCAGTGCAGCAAGATCAAACTTTCTAGTTTGTGTAATCTAACAAGATGTACAACTTAGTAGATTTGCTTCATTTCTAATGTAGTTTTTTTTAGAAAACAAACATCTTCATTGCTGAACACTGTACTGTGTGAAATAAGCTAGTTCTGTTCTCAGAATGAGTTGATTTCTTACAAAGAGTCTTCAGTGCAGCAAGATCAAACTTTGCTAGTTTGTGTAATCTAACAAGATGTACAACTTAGTAGATTCACTTCATTTCTAATGTAGTTTGTTTAGAAAACAAACACCTTCATTCCCAAACACTGTACTGTGTGAAATAAGCTAGTTCTATTCTAGGAATGAGTTGCTTTCTTACGAAGAGTCTTCAGTGCAGCAAGATCAAACTTTGCTAGTTTGTGTAATATAACAAGATGTACAACTTTAGTAGATTTGCTTCTTTTCTAAAGTAGCAGTTTGTTTAGAAAACAAACACCTTGAATCACCCAAACACTGTACTGTGTGAAATAAGCTAGTTCTGTTTTCAGAATGAGTTGCTTTCTTACGAAGAGTCTTCAGTGCAGCAGATCAAACTTTGCTAGTTTGTGTAATCTAACAAGATGTACAACTTAGTAGGTTACCTTCATTTCTAATGTAGTTTGTTTAGAAAACAAACACCTTGATTCCCCAAACACTGTACTGTGTGAAATAAGCTAGTTCTGTTTTCGGAATGAGTTGCTTTCTTACTAAGAAGAGTCTTCAGTGCAGCAAGATCAAACTTTGCTAGTTTGTGTAATCTAACAAGATGTACAACTTAGTAGGTTAGCTTCATTTCTAATGTAGTTTGTTTAGAAAACAAACACCTTGATTTCCCAACATTGTACTGTGTGAAATAAGCTAGTTCTGTTCTCGGAATGAGTTGCTTTTCTTACGAAGAGTCTTCAGTGCAGCAAGATCAAACTTTTGCTAGTTTGTGTAATCTAACAAGATGTACAACTTAGTAGGTTACCTTCATAGCTAACATAGTTTGTTTAGAAAACAAACACCTTGATTCCCCAACACTGTACTGTGTGAAATAAGCTAGTTCTGTTCTAGGAATGAGTTGCTTTCTTATGAAAGAGTCTTCAGTGCAGCAAGATCAAACTTTGCTAGTTTGTGTAATCTAACAAGATGTACAACTTAGTAGATTCATTTCATTTCTAACGTAGTTTGTTTAGAAAAACAAACACCTTCATTGCTGAACACTGTACTGTGTGAAATAAGCTAGTTCTGTTCTCGGAATGAGTTGCTTTCTTTAGGAAGAGTCTTCAGGGCAGCAAGATCAAACTTTGCTAGTTTGTGTAATCTAACAAGATGTACAACTTAGTAGGTTACCTTCATTTCTAACATAGTTTGTTTAGAAAACAAACACCTTGATTCCCCAACACTGTACTGTGTGAAATAAGCTAGTTCTGTTCTCGGAATGAGTTGCTTTTTTACTAAGAGTCTTCAGTGCAGCAAGATCAAACTTTGCTAGATAACAAGATGTACAACTTAGTAGATTTGTTTCATTTCTAACAGTAGTTTGTTTAGAAAACAAACACCTTGATTCCCCAACACTGTACTGTGTGAATAAGCTAGTTCTGTTCTCGGAATGAGTTGCTTTCTTACGAAGAGTCTTCAGTGCAGCAAGATCAAACTTTCCTAGTTTGTGTAATCTAACAAGATGTACAACTTAGTAGATTCATTTCATTTCTAACATAGTTTGTTTTAGAAAACAAACACCTTCATTTGCTGAACACTGTACTGTGTGAAATAAGCTAGTTCTGTTCTCTTGAATGAGTTGCTTTCTTAAGAAGAGTCTTCAGTGCAGCAAGATCAAACTTTGCTAGTTTGTGTAATATAACAAGATGTACAACTTAGTAGATTCGCCTCTTTTCTAAACAGTTTGTTTAGAAAACAAACACCTTGATTCCCAACACTGTACTGTGTGAAATAAGCTAGTTCTGTTTTTTGGAATGAGTTGCTTTCTTACAAAGAGTCTTCAGTGCAGCAAGATCAAACTTTTTGCTAGTTTGTGTAATCTAACAAGATGTACAACTTAGTAGGTTACCTTCATTTCTAATGTAGTTTTTTAGAAAACAAACACCTTGATTTCCCCAAACTGTACTGTGTGAAATAAGCTAGTTTCTGTTCTGGAATGAGTTGCTTTCTTACAAAGAGTCTTCAGTGCAGCAAGATCAAACTTTGCTAGTTTGTGTAATCTAACAAGATGTACAACTTAGTAGGTTAGCTTCATTTCTAAAGTAGTTTGTTTAGAAAACAAACACCTTGAATTGCTAACACTGTACTGTGTGAAATAAGCTAGTTCTGTTCTCAGAATGAGTTGCTTTCTACAAAGAGTCTTCAGTGCAGCAAGATCAAACTTTGCTAGTTTGTGTAATCTAACAAGATGTACAACTTAGTAGATTAGCCTCATTTCTAATGTAGTTTGTTTAGAAAACAAACATCTTCAATTCCAAACACTGTACTGTGTGAAATAAGCTAGTTCTGTTTCTCAGAATGAGTTGCTTTTCTTACAAAGAGTCTTCAGTGCAGCAAGATCAAACTTTGCTAGTTTGTGTAATCTAACAAGATGTACAACTTAGTAGATTTAGCTTCATTTCAACGTAGTTTGTTTAGAAAACAAACACCTTGATTCCCAAACACTGTACTGTGTGAAATAAGCTAGTTCTGTTCTCGGAATGAGTTGCTTTCTTATGAAGAGTCTTCAGTGCAGCAAGATCAAACTTTGCTAGTTTGTGTAATCTAACAAGATGTACAACTTAGTAGATTCTCCTCATTTCTAACGTAGTTTGTTTAGAAAACAAACACCTTCATTTGCCAAACACTGTACTGTGTGAAATAAGCTAGTTCTGTTCTAGGAATGAGTTGCTTTCTTACGAAGAGTCTTCAGTGCAGCAAGATCAAACTTTGCTAGTTTGTGTAATCTAACAAGATGTACAACTTAGTAGATTTGCCTCTCATTTCTAACGTAGTTTGTTTAGAAAACAAACACCTTCATTTCACCAACACTGTACTGTGTGAAATAAGCTAGTTCTATTCTAGGAATGAGTTGCTTTCTTTACAAAGAGTCTTCAGTGCAGCAAGATCAAACTTTGCTAGTTTGTGTAATCTAACAAGATGTACAACTTAGTAGGTTACCTTCATTTCTAAAACATAGTTTGTTTAGAAAACAAACACCTTGATTTCCCAACACTGTACTGTGTGAAATAAGCTAGTTCTGTTCTCAGAATGAGTTGCTTTTCTTACGAAGAGTCTTCAGTGCAGCAAGATCAAACTTTCCTAGTTTGTGTAATCTAACAAAAGATACAACTTAGTTAGGTTAGCTTCATTTCTAATGTAGTTTGTTTAGAAAACAAACACCTTGATTTCCAAACACTGTACTGTGTGAAATAAGCTAGTTCTGTTCTCAGGAATGAGTTGCTTTCTTACAAAGAGTCTTCAGTGCATCAAGATCAAACTTTGCTAGTTTGTGTAATATAACAATATGTAGAACTTAGTGGTTTTCCTCTTTTCTAACGCAGTTTGTTTAGAAAACAAACACCTTCATTTCTGAACACTGTGCTGTGTGAAATAAGCTAGTTTTGTGCTCGGAATGAGTTGCTTTCTTACGAAGAGTCTTCAGTACAGCAAGATCAAACTTTGCTACTTTGTGTAATATAACAAGATGTACAACTTAGTAGATTCGCCTCTTTTCTAATGTAGTTTGTTTAGAAAACAAACACCTTGATTCAACAACACTGTACTGTGTGAAATAAGCTAGTTCTGTTTTCGGAATGAGTTGCTTTCTTACGAAGAGTCTTCAGTGCAGCAAGATCAAAATTTCCTAGTTTGTGTAATCTAACAAGATGTACAAGTGAGTAGTTAGATTTCATTTCTAACGTAGTTTGTTTAGAAAATCAAACACCTTGATTCACCAACATTGTACTGTGTGAAATAAGCTAGTTCTGTTCTCGGAATGAGTTGCTTTCTACCAAGAGTCTTTAGTGCAGCAAGATCAAACTTTTTTTAGATTGTGTAAACCTAACAAGATGTACAACTTAGTAGATTCACCTCATTTCTAAAGTAGTTTCTTTAGAAAACAAACATCTTCATTTCCAAACACTGTACTGTGTGAAATAAGCTAGTTCTGTTCTCGGAATGAGTTGCTTTCTTACGAAGAGTCTTCAATGCAGCAAGATCAAACTTTTTGTAGATTGTGTAACCTAACAAGATGTACAACTTAGTAGATTCGCCTCATTTCTAAAGTAGTTTATTTTAGAAAACAAACATCTTCATTTCCAAACACTGTACTGTGTGAAATAAGCTAGTTCTGTTCTCGGAATGAGTTGCTTTCTTATGAAGAGTCTTCAGTGGCAGCAAGATCAAACTTTCTTAGTTTGTGTAATCTAACAAGATGTACAACTTAGTAGGTTACCTTCATTGCTATCGTAGTTTGTTTAGAAAACAAACACCTTGATTCCCAAAACTCCACTGTGTGAAATAAGCCAGTTATGTTCTCGGAATGAGTTGAGTTCTTACGAAGAGTCTTCAGTGCAGCAAGATCAAACTTTGCTAGTTTGTGTAATCTAACAAGATGTACAACTTAGTAGGTTAACTTCATTTCTAACGTAGTTTGTTTAGAAAACAAACACCTTCATTTGTGAACAGTGTACTGTGTGAAATAAGCTAGTTTCTGTTTTCAGAATGAGTTGCTTTCTCATGAAGAGTCTTTAGTGCAGCAAGATCAAAGTTTCGTAGTTTGTGTAACCTAAGAAGATGTACAACTTAGTCAATTCGCCTTATTTCTAAAGTACTTTCTTTGAAAAAAAACATCTTATTTCCAAACACTGTACTGTGTGAAAAAAGCTAGTTCTGGTCTCGAATGAGTTGCTTTCTTACAAAGATTCTTTAGTGCAGCAAGATCAAACTTTGCCTGGTTGTGTGCTCTGACAAGATGCACAACTTAGTAGATTCCTTTCATTTATAACGTAGTTTGTTTAGAAAACAAACACCTTCATTGCTGAACACTATATTGTGTGAAATAAGCTAGTTCTGGTCTTGGAATCAGTTGCTTTCTTACGAAGAGTTTTCAGTGTAGGAAAATCAAACTTTCCTAGTTTGTGTAATCTAACAAGATGCACAACTCAGTTAAGGTTAGCTTCATTCCTAACGTAGTTTGTTTAGAAAATAAATACCTTGAGTCCAAACACGGTACTGTGTGAAATAAGCTAATTTTGTTCTCGGAATGAGTTGCTTTCTTACGAAGAGTCTTCAGTGCAGCAAGATCAAACTTTGCTAGTTTGTGTAATATAACAAGAAGTAGAACTTAGTAGGTTTTCTCTCATTCCTAACGTAGTTTATTTAGAAAACAAACACCTCTTTTTCCAAACACTGTACTGTGTGAAATAAGCTAGTTCTGTTCTCAGAATGAGTTGCTTTCTTACGAAGATTCTTCAGTGCAGCAAGATCAAACATTCCTAGTTTGTGTAATCTAACAAGATGTACAACTTAGTAGGTTAGCTTCATTTTAATGTAGTTTGTTTGGAAAACAAACACCTTGATTCACCAACATTGTACTGTGTGAAATAAGCTAGTTCTGTTCTCGGAATGAGTTGCTTTCTTACCAAGAGTCTTTAGTGCAGCAAGATCAAACTTTTGTAGTTTGTGTAACCTAACAAGATGTACTTAACTTAGTAGATTCGCTTCATTTCTAAAATAGTTTGTTTAGAAAACAAACTTCTTCATTTCTGAACACTGTACTGTGTGAAATAAGCTAGTTCTGTTCTTGGAATGAGTTGCTGTCTCCTGAAAGAGTCTTCTTAAGTGCAGCAGGATCAAACTTTCATAGATTGTGTAATCTAACAAGATGTACAATTTAGTAGATTCGCCTCATTTCTAAAATAGTTTCTTTAGAAAACAAACATTCTCATTTCCAAACACTGTACTGTGTGAAATAAGCTAGTTCTGTTCTTGGAATGAGTTGCTTTCTTACAAAGAGTCTTCAGTGCAGCAAGATCAAACTTTTGCTTGATTGTGTAACCTAACAAGATGTACAACTTAGTAGATTCGCCTTCATTTCTAAAGTAGTTTATTTTAGAAAACAAACATCTTCATTCCCCAACACTGTACTGTGTGAAATAAGCTAGTTCTGTTCTCGGAATGAGTTGCTTTCTTATGAAGAGTCTTCAGTGCAGCAAGATCAAACTTTCCTAGTTTGTGTAACCTAACAAGATGTACAACTTAGTAGGTTACCTTCATTGCTAACATAGTTTGTTTAGAAAACAAACACCTTGATTTCCAAAACTGTACTGTGTGAAATAAGCTAGTTCTGTTCTCGGAATGAGTTGCTTTCTACGAAGAGTCTTCAGTGCAGCAAGATCAAACTTTGCTAGTTTGTGTAATCTAACAAGATGTACAAATTAGTAGGGTTACCTACATTTCTAATGTAGTTTTTTAGAAAACAAACACCTTGATTGCCCAAACACTGTACTGTGTGAAATAAGCTATTTCTGTTCTCGGATTGAGTTGCTTTCTTATGAAGAGTCTTCAGTGCAGCAAGATCAAACTTTCCTAGTTTTTGTAATCTAAGAAGATGTACAACTCAGTTAGGTTAGCTTCATTTCTAACGTAGTTTGTTTAGAAAAACAAACACCTTGATTCCCCAACACTGTACTGTGTGAAATAAGCTAGTTCTGTTCTCGGAATGAATTGCTTTCTTATGAAGAGTCTTCAGTGCAGCAAGATCAAACTTTGCTAGTTTGTGTAATCTAACAAGATGTAAACTTAGTAGGTTACCTTCTTTTCTAACACAGTTTGTTTGGAAAACAAACACCTTGATTCCCCAACACTGTACTGTGTGAAATAAGCTACTTCTGTTTTCAGAATGATTTGCTTTCTTACAAGAGTCTTTAGGGCAGCAAGTTCAAACTTTCCTATTTTGTGTAATCTAACTAGATGTACAACTTAGTAGGTTACCTTCATTTCTAACGTAGTTTGTTTAGAAAAACAAACACCTTGATTTGGCAACACTGTACTGTTTGAAATATGCTAGTTCTGTTCTCAGAATGAGTTGCTTTCTTTCAAAGAGTCTTCAGTGCAGCAAGATCAAACTTTCCTAGTTTGTGTAATCTAACAAGTTGCATAACAAGTTAGTGGTTATTTCATTTATAACGTAGTTTGTTTAGAAAACAAACACATTGATTTGCTAACACTGTACTGTGTGAAATAAGCTAGTTCTGTTCTCGGAATGAGTTGCTTTCTTACAAAGAGTCTTTAGTGAAGCAAGATCAAACTTTTCGTAGATTGTGTAACCTAACAAGATATACAACTTAGTAGGTTCGCCTTGATTCTGAAGTAGTTTCTTTAGAAATCAAACATCTTCATTTCCAAACACTGTACTGTGTGAAATAAGCTAGTTCTGTTCTCGGAATGAGTTGCTTTCTTACGAAGAGTCTTCAGTGCAGCAAGATCAAAGTTTCCTAGTTTGTGTAGTATAACAAGGTACACAACTTAGTAGATTCATTTCATTTATAACGCAGTTTTTTTTTTTGGAAAACAAACACCTTCATTGCCAAACCCTGTACTGTGTGAAATAAGGTAGTTCTGTTCTCCGAATGAGTTGCTTTGCTACGAAGAGTCTTCAGTACAGCAAGATCAAACTTTGCTAATTTGTGTAATCTAACAAGATGGACAACTTAGTCGGTTAGCTTCATTTCTAACGTAGTTTGTTTAGAAAACAAACACCTTGATTCCCCAACACTGTACTGTGTGAAATAAGCTGGTTCATTTTTCGGAATCAGTTGTTTTCTTACGAAGAGTGTTTAGTGCAGCAAGATCAAACTTTCGTAGATTGTGTAACCTAAGAGGATGTACAACTTAGTAGATTCGCCTAATTTCTAAAGTAGTTTCTTTGGAAAACAAATTCATTTCCAAACACTGTACTGTGTGAAATAAGCTAGTTCTGTTCTCGGAATGAGTTGCTTTCACAAAGAGTCTTCAGTGCAGCAAGATCAAACTTTGCCAGTTTGTGTACTCTAACAGGATGCACAACTTAGTAGATTTATTTCATTTATAACGTAGTTTGTTTAGAAAACAAACACCTTCATTGCTGAACACTTTACTGTGTGAAATACGCTAGTTCTATTCCAGGAATGAGTTGTTTTCTTATGAACAGTCCAGTGCAGCAAGAACAAACTTTGCTAGTTTCTGTAATCTAACAAGATGTACAACTTATTAGATTCACTTCGTTTCTAATGTAGTTTGTTTAGAAAACAAACCCCTTCATTGCCAAAAACAGCACTGTGTGAAATATGCTAGTTCTATTCTAGGAATGAGTTGCTTTCTTACTAAGAGTCTTCAGTGCAGCGAGTTTGTGTAATATAACAGTATGTACAACTTAGTAGGTTACCTTCATTTCTAACATAGTTTGTTTAGAAAACAAACACCTTGATTCCCCTACACTGTAGTGTGTGAAATAGGCTAGTTCTGTTCTCAGAATGAGCAGCATTCTTACAAAGAGTCTTCAGTGCAGCAAGATCAAACTTTGCTAGTTTTTGTAATCTAACAATCTGTACAACTTAGTAGGTTACCTTCATTTCTAACGTAGTTTGTTTAGAAAGCAAACAACTTGATTCCCCAACACTGTACTATGTGAAATAAGCTATTTCTGTTTTCGGAATGAGTTGCTTTCTTACAACATATCTTTAGTGCAGGAAGCTCAAACTTTCGTAGATTCTGTAACCTAACAAGATGTACAACTTAGTAGATTCGACTTGTTTCTAAAGTAGTTTCTTTAGAAAACAAACATCTTCATTTCCAAACACTGTACTGTGTGAAATAAGCTAGTTCTGGTCTCAGAATGAGTTGCTTTCTTACGAAGAGTCTTCAGTGCAGCAAGATCAAACTTTGCCAGTTTGTGTACTCTAACAAGATGCACAATTTAATGGAATCATTTCATTTATAACGTAGTTTGTTTATAAAACAAATACCTTAATTGCCAAACACTGTACTGTATTATATTCGCTAGTTCTGTTCTTAGAATGAGTTGCTTTCTTATGAAGAGTCTTTAGTCCAGCAAGACCAAAATTGCTAGTTTCTGTAATCTAACAAGATGTACAACTTAGTAGATTCACCTCATTTCTAACGTAGTTTGTTTAGAAAACAAACACCTTCATTGACGAACACAGTACTGTGTGAAATATGCTAGTTCTATTCTAGGAATGATTGCTTTCTTATGAAGAGTCTTTAGTGAAGCAAGATCAAACTTTGCTAGTTTCTGTAATCTAGCAAGATGTACAACTTAGTAGATTTACCTCATTTCTAATGTAGTTTGTTTAGAAAACAAACACCTTCATTGCCGAAAACACAACTGTGTAAAGTATGCTAGTTCTATTCTAGGAATGAGTTGCTTTCTTACAAAGAGTCTTCAGTGCAGCAAGATCAAACTTTGGTAGCTTGTGTAATCTAACAAGATGTACAACTGAGTAGTTTAGCTTCTTTTCTCATGTAGTTTGTTTACAAAACAAACACCTTGAATCACACTGTACTGTGTGAAATAAGCTAGTTCTGTTTTCGGAATGAGTTGCTTTCTTACGGAGAGTCTTTAGTGCAGCAAGATCAAACTTTCCTAGATTGTGTAACCTAACAAGATATACAACTTAGTAGATTCGTCTTGTTTCTAAAGCAGTTTCTTTAGAAAACAAACATCTTCATTGCCGAACACTGTACTGTGAAAATAAGCTAGTTCTGTTCTATGAATTGGCTCCTTTAGTACATAGAGGTTTCAGTGCAGCAAGATCAAACTTGCCTAGTGTGTGTATTGTATTATGTTGTACAACTTAGTAGATTTGCTTCATTTCTAAAGTAGTTTGTTTAGAAATCAAACATCTTCTTTGCCGACCACTGTACTGTGTGAAATATGCTAGTTCTGTTCTCGGAATGAGTTGTTTTCAAATGAAAAGATTTGAGTGCAGGAAGTTCAAAGTTTCCTCCTTTGTGTAATCTAACAAGATGTACAACATAGTAGATTTGATTCATTTCTAGAGTAGTTTGTATAGAAAACAACATCAACATTGCTGAACACTGTACTGTGTGAAATAAGCCATTTATGTTCTATGAAGGACTTGCTTTTCTATGAAGACGTTTCAGTGCAGCAAGATCAAATGTTCCTAGTTTGTGTAATCTACCAAGATGTACAACTTAGTATATTCAGTTCATTTCTAAAGTAGTTTGTTTAGAAAACAAACATCTTCATTACTGAACACTGTATTGTGTGAAATAAGCAAGTTCTGTTCTAAGGAGCAGTTTCTTTCCTACGAATAGGTTTCAGTGCAGCAAGATCAAATATTACTAGTTTGCGTAATCTTCCAAAATGTACAACTTAGTAGATTCACTTCATTTCTAACATAGTTTGTTTAGAAAACAAACATCTTCATTGCCGAACACTGTAGTGTGTCAAATAAGCCAATTCTGTTCTAAGAATGAGTTGCTTCCCTACGAAGAGGTTTCAGTGCAGCATGATCAAGCTTTCTGAGTGTGTGTAAACTACCAAGGTGTACAACTTAGTAGACTCACTTCTTTCTAAAGTAGTTTGTATACAAAACAAACATCTTCATTGCCGAACACTGTACTGTGTGAAATAAGTTAGTTCTGTCATCAGAATGAGTTGCTTCCCTAATAAGAGGTTTCAGTGCAGCAAGATCAAACTTTGCTTGTTTGTGTAATCTAACAAAATGTGTAAGTTAGTAGATTCGTTTCATTTCTAATATAGTTTCTACAGACAAGAAACATCTTCATTGCCGAGCACTGTACTGTGGAAATAAGCTAGTTCTGTTTTCAGAATTAGTTGTTTTCCTACGAAGAGGTTTCATTGCAGCAAGATCAAACTTTCCTAGTTTGTGTAATCTAACAAGATGTATAACTTAGCAGATATGCTTCATTTCTAAAGTAGTTTGTTTACAAAACAAACGTCTTCATTGCTGAACACTGTACTGTGTAAAATAAGCCAGTTCTTTTCTCCCAATGAGTTGCTTTCCTACGAAGAGGTTTCAGTGCAGCAAGATCAAACTTTCTTAGATTGTGTTATCTAACAAAATGTACAACTTAGCAGATTTGCATCATTTCTAAAGCAGTTTGTTTAGAAAACAAACATCCTAATTGCAAAACACTGTACTTTGTGAAATAAGGTAGTGCTGTTTTAAGAATGAGTTCTTTTCCTTCGAAGAGGGTTGTGTTTAGCAAGTTCAAACTTTCCTAGTTTATGTAATCTACCAAGATGTACAACTTAGTAGATTCTCTTAATTTCTAAAGTAGTTTGTTTAGAAAACAAAGATCTTCATTTTCAAACACTGTAATGTGTGAAATAAGCCAGTTCTGTTCTAAAAGTAGTTTGTTTAGAAAACAAACAGTTTCATTTGCAAGATCAAACTTTCCTAGTTTGTGTAAACTACCAAGATGTACAACTTAGTGTTCTAAGAAGGAGTTTTGTTTTAGAATCAACATACATTTTCATTGCTGAACATTGTAAGATCAAACTTTAGTTCTGTTTGTAAACAAAACTGTGGCCCAAAGATGCAACCAAGATGCAAGATCAAGACTCCATAACTTGCCTAGTAGTTGTTCATTCAGAAGATTCATTTATAAAAGTTTGTTTAGAAAACATACATCTTCATTGCTGAACACTGTACTGGGAAACAAGCTAGTTCTGTTCTAGGAATTAGTTTTTTCCTACCAAGAGGTTTCAGTGCAGCAAGATCAAACTTTCCTAGCTTGTGTAATCTACTGAAGATGTACAACTTAGTAGATTCATGTCATTTCTAAAGCAGTTTGTTTAGTAAACAAACATCATTGCCAAACACTGTAGTGTGGAAATAAGCTAGATCTGTTCTCAGAATTCGTTGCTTTCCCACCAAGAGGTTTCAGTGCAGCAAGATCAAACTTTTCTAGTTTGGGTAATCTAACAAGATGTACAACTTAGAAGATATGCTTCATTTCTAAAGTTGTTTCTTTAGAAAACAAACATCTTCATTGCCAAGCACTACAGTGTGAAATACGACAGTTCTTTCTAAGAAAGAGTTGCTTTCCTACGAAGAGGTTTCAGTGCAGCAAGATCAAACTTTCCTTGTTTCTGTAATCTACTGAGATGTACAACTTAGTAGATGCGCTTCCTTCCTAAAGTAGTTTGTTTAGAAAACAAACATCTTCATTGCCGAACACTGTACTGTGTAAAGTAAGCCAGTTCTCTTCTAAGGATGAGTAGCTTTCCTACGAAGAGGTTTCAATTCAGGAAGATCAAACTTTCTTGTGTAATCTACCAAGATGTACAACTTAGTAGATTCTCTTCATTTCTAAAGTAGTTTGTTTAGAAAACAAACATCTTCATTGTTGAACACTGTAATGTGTGAAATAAGCCAGTTCTGTTCTAAGAAGGAGTTGCTTGTGTACGAAGAGGTTTCTGTGCAGCAAGATCAATGTTTCCTAGCTTGTGTAATCTACCAAGGTGTACAACTTAGTACATATGCTTCATTTCTAAAGTAGTTTGTTTAGAAAACAAACATCTTCATTGCCGAATACTGTACTGTGTGAAGTAAGCCAGTTCTGTTCTAAGGATGAGTTGATTTCCTATGAAGAGGTTTCAATTCAGGAAGATCAAACTTTCTTGTGTAATCTAGCAAGATGTACAACTTAGTAGATTCTCTTCATTTCTAAAGTAGTTTGTTTAGAAAACAAACATCTTCATTGTTGAACACTGTAATGTGTGAAATAAGCCAGTTCTGTTCTAAGAAGGAGTTGCTTTTGTACAAAGAGGTTTCTGTGCAGCAAGATCAATGTTTCCTAGCTTGTGTAATCTACCAAGGTGTACAACTTAGTACATATGCTTCATTTCTAAAGTAGTTTGTTTAGAAAACAAACATCTTCATTGCCGAACACTATACTCTGTGAAATAAGCCACTTTTGTTCTAAGAAGGAGTTGCTTTTGTACAAAGAGGTTTCTGTGCAGCAAAATCAATGTTTCCTAGTTTGTGTAATCTACCAAGATATACAACTTAGTAGATTTGCTTCATTTCTAAAGTTGTTTGTTTAGAAAACAAACATCTTCATTGCCAAACACTGTACTGAGTGAAATAAGCCTATTCTGTTCTCGCAATGAGTTGCTTTCCTACGAAGAATTTTCAGTGCAGCAAGATCAAACTTTCCTAGTTTGTGTAATCTAACAAAATGTACAACTTAGTACAATCGCTTCATTTCTAAAGTAGTTTGTTTAGAAAATAAACATCTTCATTACTGAACAGTGTACTGTGTGAAATAAGCCAGTTCAATTCTAAGAAGGAGTTGTTTTACAAAGAATAGTTTTCAGTGCAGCAAGATCAAACTTTCCTAGTTTGTGTAATCTGCCAAGATGTATAACGTAGTAGATTCACTTCATTTCCAATATAGTTTATTTATTATTTATTTATTTATTTGAGAGAGAGAGAGATACAGAAATAGGCAGAGAGAGAGAGAGAGAGAGAGAGAGAGAGAGAATCGGTGTGCCAGGGCCTTCAGCCACTGCAAACGAACTCCAGATGCATGCACCCCCTTGTGCATCTGGCTTACGTGGGTCCTGGAGAATCGAGCCTTGAACCGGGGTCCTTAGGCTTCATAGGCAAGCGTTTAACTGCTAAGCCATCTCTCCAGCCCATCCAATATAGGTTATTTAGAAAATAAACATCTTCATTACCGAACACTGTACGGTGTGAAATAAGCCAGTTTTGTTCTAAGATTGCGTTGGTTTCCAATGAACAACTTTCAGTGCAGCAAGACCAAACTTTCCTAGTTTGTGTAATGTAACAAGATGTACAATTTAGTAGATTCGCTTTCATAAAAAGTCATTTGTTTAAAAAACAAACACTTTCATAGCCAAACAGTCTACTGTGTGAAATAAGGCAGTTCTCTTCTAAGTAGGAGTTGCTTTCCTACAAAGAGGTTTCAGTGCAACAAGAAAAAACTTTCCTAGTTTGTGTAATCTACCAAGATGTATAACTCAGTAGATTTGCTTCAATTCTAAAGTACTTTGTTTAGAAAACAAAAATCTTCATAGCCGTACGCTGTTCAGTATGAAATAAGCCAGTTCTGTTCTACGAAGAGGTTTCAGTGCAGCAAGATCAAACTTTCCTAGTTTCTGTATTCTACCAAGATGTACAACGTAGTAGATTCGCTTCATTTCTAACATATTTTGTTGGGAAAACAAACATCTTCATTAGTGAACACTGTAGTGCGTGAAATAAGCCAGTTCTGTTCTTGCAATGAGTTGCTTTCCTACCAATATGTTTTTGTGCAGGAAGATCAAACATTCCTAGTTTGTGCAATCTACCAAGATGTATAACTTAGTAGATTCGCTTAATTTCTAAAGTAGTTTTTTTAGAAAACGAACATCTTCATTGCCGAACACTGTACTGCGTGAAATAAGCCAGTTCTGTTGTAAGAATGAGTTGCTTTCCTACAAATAGGTTTCAATGCAGCAAGATCAAACTTTCCTAGTTTGTGGAATCTACCAAGATGTACAACTTAGTATATTCGCTTCATTTCCAAAAGTAGTTGCTTAGAGAACAAATGTCTTCAATGCTGAACATTGTTCTGTGTGAAATAAGACAGTTTTGTTCTCGCAATCAGTATATTTCCTACGAAGAGTGTTTAGTGCAGTAAGTTCAAACTTAACTAGTTTGTGTAATCTAACAAGATGTACAACTTATTAAATTTGCTTCATTTCTCATGTACTTTGTTTAGAAAACAAACTTCTTCATGAGCGAACACTTTAGTATGTGAAATAAACCAGGTCTGTTCTAAGAATGATTTGCTTTTCTATGAAGAGATTTCAGTGGAGCAAGATCAGACTTTCCTAGTTTGTGTAATCTTCCAAGCTCTACAACTTCGTAGATTCGCTTCATTTCTAAAGGAGGTTGTTTAGAAAACAAACATGTTTATTGCTGAACACTTTACAGTGTGAAATAAGTCAGTTCTGTTCTCGAATTAGTTGCTTTCTTACGAAAGTTTTTTCAGTGCGGCAAGATCAAGCTTTCCTAGTTTGTGTAATCTTCCAAGCTGTACAACATAGTAGATTCGCTTCAATTCTAAAGGAGTTTGTTTAGAAAACAAACATGTTTATTGCCAAACACTTTACAGTGTGAAATAAACCAGTTCTATTCTCGGAATTATTTGATTTCTTAGGAAGAGTTTTCAGTGCAGCAAGATCAAACTTTCCTAGTTTGTGTAATCTACCAATATTTTGAACTTAGTAGATTCGCTTCATTTCTAAAGCAGTTCGTTTAGACAAAAACTTCTTCATTGATGAACACTGTACTGTGTGAAATTAGCCAGTTGTGTTCTAGGAATTAGTTGCTTTCCTACAGAGGTTTCAGTGCAACAAGATCAAACTTTCCTAGATTGTGTAATCAACCAAGATGTAAAACTTAATAGATTCACCTCATTTTAAAGTAGTTTGGTTAGAAAAAAAAATCTTCTTTGCCACTGTACTGTGTGAAATAAGCTAGTTCTGTTCTAAGAATGAGTTGCTTTCCTACAGAGGTTACAGTGCAGCAAGATCAAACTTTCCTAGTGTGTGTAATCTACAAAGATGTACAACTTAGTAGATTCACTTCATTGCTAAAGTAGTTGATTTAGTAAACAAACATCTTCATTGCCGAACACTGTACTGTGTGAAATAAGCCAGTTCCGTTCTAACAATAAGTTGCTTTCCTGTGAAGAGGTTTCAGTGTGGCAAGATCAAAAGTCCCTAGTTTGTGTTATCTACCAAGTGGTACAACTTAATAGATTCACTTCGTATCTATAGTAGCTTGTTTAGAAAACAAACGTGTTCATTGCCGCACACAGTACTGTGCGAAATAAGCCACTTTTGTTCTCACAATGAGTTGCTTTGCTACGAAGAGGTTTCAGTGCAGCAAGATCAAACTTTCCTAGTTTGTGTAATCTAAAAAGATGTACAATTAGTAGATTCGCTTCATTTCTATAGTAGTTTGTTTAGAAAACAAACATCTTCATTGCCTAACACTGTACTGTGTGAAATAAGCCAGTTCTGTTCTAAAAATGAATTGCTTTCCTACGAAATGGTTTTGGTAGAGGAAGATCAAACTTTCGTAGTTTGTGTAATGTACAAAGATGTATAACTTAGCAGATTCGCTTCATTTCCAAAGCAGTTTGCTTAGAAAATGAACACCTTCATTCCTGAACACTGTGTTGTGTGAAATAAGCTAGTTCTGTTCTAAGAAGGAGTGGCTACCCAGGAAGAGGTTTCAGTCCAGCAAGATCAAATTTTCCTAGCTTGTGTAATCTAAAAAGATGTACCACTTAGTTGATACGCTTCATTGTTAAAGCAGTTTGTTTAGAAAACAAACATCTTCATTGCCGAACACTGTACTGTGGTAGTAAGCTAGTTCTATTCTCAGAATTAGTTGCTTTCCTACGAAGAGGTTACAGTGCAGCAAGATCAAACTTTTCAAATCTGTGTAATCTAACAAGATGTACAACTTAGGAGATTGGGTTCTTTTCTAACATAAATTGTTTTGAAAACAAACATCTTCATTACCAAACACTGTACTGTGTGAAATAAGCCAGTTCCCTTCTAAGAATAACTTGCTTTCCGAGGAAGAGGTTCAAGTGCAGCAAGATCAAACATTCCTAGTTTGTGCAATCTTCCAAGATGTACAACTGAGTAGATACGCCTCATTTCTAAAGTAGTTTGTTTAGAAAACAAACATCTTCATTGCTGAACACTGTACTGTGTGAAATAAGCCACTTCTGTTCTTGCAATGAGCTGCTTTCCTATGAAGAGGTTTCAGTGCAGTAAGATCAAACTTTCCTAATTTGTGTAATCTCACAAGATGTACAACTTAGTAGATTCGATTCATTTCTAATGCAGTTTGTTTAGAAAACAAACAACTTCATTGCCAAACACTGTACTGTGTGAAATAAGCCAGTTCACTTCTAAGAAGGAGTTGCTTTCTTACGAAAGGGTTTCAGTGCAGCAAGCTCAAACGTTCCTCGTTTGTGTAATCTACCAAGATGTACAACTTAGCCAATTCGCTCCATTTCTAAAGTAGTTTGTTTAGAAAACAAACATCTTCATTGCCGAACACTGGACTGTGTTAAATAAGCCAGTTCTGTTCTAAGAATGAGTCGCTTTCCTACGAAGAGGTTTCAGTGGAGCAATATCAAACTTCTCTAGTTTGTGTAATCTACAAGGATGTATAAATTAGTAGATTCACTTCATTTCCAAAGTAGTTTGTTTAGAAAACAAACATCTTCATTGCCGAACACTGTACTGTGTGAAATAAGCTAGTGCTGTTCTCGGATTGAGTTGATTCCCTACAAAGACGGTTGAGTGTAGCAAGTTCAACGTTAGCTACTTTGTGTAATCTACCACGATGTACAACTTAGTAGAGTTACCTCACTTCTAACGTAGTTTGTTTAGAAAAAAAACATCTTCATTGCTGAACACTGTGCTGTGTGAAATAAGCCAGTTGTGTTCTAAGACGGAGTTGCTTTCCAACGAATAGGTTTCAATGCAGCAACATCAAACTTTCCTAGTTTGTGTAATCTACCAAGATGTACAACTTAGTATATTCGCTTCATTTCCAAAAGTAGTTGCTTAGAGAACAAAATGTCTTCAATGCTGAACATTGTTCTGTGTGAAATAAGACAGTTCTGTTCTCGAAATCAGTTGCTTTCCTACGAAGAGGGTTTAGTGCAGCAAGATCAAATTTAACTAGTTTGTGTAATCTAACAAGATGTACAACTAATTAAATTTGCTTCATTTCTCAAGTACTTTGTTTAGAAAACAAACATCTTCATTAGCGATCACTTTACTGTGTGAACTAAGCCAGTTCTGTTCTAAGAATGATTTGCTTTTTTATGGAGATGTTACAGCGCAGCAAGATCAAACTTTCCTATTTTGTGTAATCTTCCAAGCTCTACAACTTAGTAGGTTCACTTCATTTCTAAAGTAATTTTTTTCAGAAAACAATCACCTTCATTGCCAAACACTGTACTGTGTGAAATAAGCCAGTTCTGTTCTAAGAAGGAATTGCTTTTCTATGAAGAGGTTTCAGTGCAGCAAGATCAAACTTTCCTAGTTTGTGTAATCTACAAAAATATACAACTTACTAGATTCACTTCATTTTTAAAGGAGTTTTTTGGAAAACAAACATCTTCATTCCCAAACACTGTACTGTGTGAAATACGCTAATTCTGTTATAAGAATGAGTTGCTTTCCTACGAAGAGGATTCTACAGTAGTTTGTTTAGAAAACAAACATCTTCATTGCCGAACACTGTACTGTGTGAAATAAGCCAGTTCTGTTCTAAGCAGGAGTAGCTTTCATAGCAATAGGTTTGAGGGCAGCAAGATCTAACTTTCCTAGTTTGTGTAATCTACCACGATGTACAACATAGTAGATTTGGTTCATTTCTAAAGCAGTTTGTGTAGTAAACAAACATCTTCATTTCTGAACCTTGTACTGTGTGTAATAATCAAGTTCTGTTCTCGGAATCAGTTGCTTTCCTATGAATAGATTTCAGTGCAGGAAGATCAAACTTTCCTAGTTTCTGCAATCTTCCAAGATATACAACTTAGTAGATCTCTTCATTTCTAAAGTAGTTTGTTTAGAAAACAAACATCTTCATTGTGAACAGGGTACTGTTGGAAATAAGCTGTTCTGTTCTAAAAGGAGTTGCTTTCCCAATGAATAGTTTTCAATGCAGCAAGATCAAACTTTCCTAGTTTGTGTAATCTACCAAGATGTACAACTTAGTAGATTCCCTTCATTTCTAAAAGTTTGTTTAGAAAACAAACATCTTCATTGCCAAACATTGTACTGGGTGAAATAAGCCAGTTCTGTTCTCGCAATGAGTTGCTTTCCTACGAAGAGGGTTCAGTGCAGCAAGATCAAACTTTCCTAGTTTGTGTAATCTCTACAAGATGTACAACTTAGTAGATTGCTTCATTTCTCAAGTATTTTGTTTAGAAAACAAACATCTTCATTGAGCCAAACACTGTACTGTGTGAAATAAAGCCAGTTCTGTTCGAAGAATGAGTTGCTTTCCTAAGAAGAGGTTTCAGTGCAGCAAGATCAAACTTTCCTAGTTTGTGTAATTTAACAAGATGTACAACTTAGTAGATTCACTTCATTTCTAAAGTAGTTTGTTTAGAAAAAAACATCTTCATTGCTGAACACTGTACTGTGTGAAATAAGCCAGTTCTGTTCTAAGAAGGAGTGCTTTCCTACGAAGAGGTTTCAGTGCAGCAAGATCAAACTTTCCTAGTTTGTGTAATCTAACAAGATGTACAACTTAGTAGATTCTCTTCAGTTCTAAAGTAGTTTGTTTAGAAAAACAAATGTTCATTGCCAAACACTGTACTGTGGAAATAAGCTAGTTCTGCTCTTGGAATGAGTTGCTTGCCTACGAAATGGGTTCAGTGCAGCAAGTTCAAACTTTCCTTTTTGTGTAATCTAACAAGATGTACAACTTAGTAGATTTGCTTCATTTTTAAAGTAGTTTGTTTAGAAAACAAACATCTTCATTGCCAAACACTGTACTGTGTGAAATAAGCCAGTTCTGTTCTGGAATGAGTTGCTTTCCTAAGAAGAGGTTTCAGTGCAGCAAGATCAAACTTTCCTTGTTTGTGTAATCTAACAAGATGTACAACTTAGTAGATTTGCCTCATTTTCTAACATAGTTTTTTTAGAAAACAAACAGGTTCATTGTGAACACTGTACTGTGTGAAGTAAGCTAGTTTCTGTTCTAATGAGTTGTTTCCTACGAAGAAGGTTGAGTGCAGCAAGTTCAAACTTTCCTAGTTTGTGTAATCAAGATGTACAACTTAGTAGATTCGCTTCATTTCTAAAGCAGTTTTTAGAAAACAAACATCTTCATTCCCAAACACTGTACTGTGTGAAATATAGCTAGTTCTGTTCTAGGAATGAGTTGCTTTCCTACGAAAAGGGGTGAGTGCAGCAAGTTCAAACTTTCCTAGTTTGTGTAATCTAACAAGATGTACAACTAGTAGATTCGCTTCATTTCTAAAGTAGTTTGTTTAGAAAAACAAACATCTTCATTTGCCAAACACTGTACTTACTGTGTGAAGTAAGCTAGTCTGTTCTGGAATGAGTTGCTTTCCCAAAATGGTTGAGTGCAGCAAGTTCAAACTTTCCTAGTTTGTGTAATCTAAAAAGATGTACAACTTAGTAGATTCGCTTCACTTCTAACAGTAGTTTTTTTAGAAAAACAAACATCTTCATTGCTGAACACTGTACTGTGTGAAGTAAGCTAGTTCTGTTCTTGGAATGAGTTGCTTTCCTACGAAGAAGGTTGAGTGCAGCAAGTTCAAACTTTCCTAGTTTGTGTAATCTAACAAGATATACAACTTAGTAGATTTGCTTCATTTCTAAAGTAGTTTGTTTAGAAAACAAACATCTTCATTTCTGAACACTGTACTTGTGTGTAATAAGCTAGTTCTGTTCTTGGAATGAGTTGCTTTCCCACGAAGATTTTTTGAGTGCAGCAAGTTCAAACTTTCCTAGTTTGTGTAATCTAACAAGATGTACAACTTAGTTCATTCACTTCATTTCTAAAGTAGTTTGTTTAGAAAACAAACATCTTCATTGCCTAACACTGTACTGTGTTAAATAAGCTAGTTCTGTTCTTGGAATGAGTTGCTTTCCTATGAAGAGGGTTGAGTGCAGCAAGTTCAAACTTTCCTTGTTTGTGTAATCTAACAAGATGTACAACTTAGTAGATTGGCCTAATTTATAACGTAGTTTGTTTAGAAAACAAACATGTTCATTGCCAAACACTGTACTTACTGTGTGAAATAAGCTAATTCTCCTATTGGAATGAGTTGCTTCCCACGAAGAAGTTTGAGTGCAGCAAGTTCAAACTTTCCTAGTTTGTGTAATCTAACAAGATGTACAACTTAGTAGATTCACTTAATTTCTAAAGTAGTTTGTTTAGAAAACAAACATCTTCATTGGGAAACACTGTACTGTGTTAAATAAGCTAGTTCTGTTCTTAGAATGAGTTGCTTTCCTACAAAGTGGGTTTAGTGCAGCAAGTTCAAACTTTCCTTGTTTGTGTCATCTAACAAGATATACAACTGAGTAGATTCTCTTCATTTCTAAAGTAGTTTGTTTAGAAAACAAACATCTTCATTGCCGAACACTGTACTGTGTGAAATAAGCTAGTTCTGCTTCTTGGAATGAGTTGCTTTCATGAAGTAGGGTTGAGTGCAGCAAGTTCAAACTTTCCTAGTTTGTGTAATCTAACAAGATATACAATTTAGTAGATTCATTTTCATTTCTAATGTAGTTTGTTTAGAAAACAAACATCTTCATTGCCCAACACTGTACTGTGTGAAATAAGCTAGTTCTGTTCTAAGAATGAGTTGGTTTCCAGTGAAGAGTTTGAGTGCAGCAAGTTCAAACTTTCCTAGTTTGTGTAATCTAACAAGATGTACAACTTAGTAGATTTGCTTCATTTCTAAAGTAGTTTGTTTAGAAAACAAACATCTTCATTGCCTAACACTGTACTGTGTTAAATAAGCTGATCTGCTCTTGGAATGAGTTGCTTTCCTGCAAAAAGGTTTTGAGTGCAGCAAGTTCAAACTTTCCTTGTTTGTGTAATCTAAAAGATATTCAACTTAGTAAATTTGCTTCATTTCTAACGTAGTTTTTTAGAAAAAAATATCTTCATTGCCAAACACTGTACTTATTGTGTGAAGTAGCTAGGTCTGCTCTTGGAATGAGTTGCTTTCCCACGAAGAAGGTTGAGTGCAGCAAGTTCAAACTTTCCCAGTTTGTGTCACCTAACAAGATGTACAACTTAGTAGATTCGCCTCAATTTCTAAAGTAGTTTGTTCAGAAAACAAACATCTTCCTTGACGAACACTGCTCTGTGTTAAATAAAGTAGTTCTGTTCTCGGAATGAGTTGCTTTCCTATGAAGAGGGTTGAGTGCAGCAAGTTCAAACTTTCCTTGTTTGTGTAATCTAACAAGATGTACAACTTAGTAGTTTCAGCTCATTTCTAACGTAGTTTGTTAAATAACAAACATGTTCATTGTCGAACACTGTACTTACTGTGTGAAGTAAGCTAGTTCTGCTCTTGGAAGGTGTTGCTTTCATACGAAGAAGGTTGAGTGCAGCAAGTTCCGACTTTCCTAGTTTGTGTCATCTAACCAGATGTACAACTTAGTAGATTTGCCTCAATTCTAAAGTAGCTTTTTTAGAAAACAAACATGTTCATTGCTGAACACTGTACTGTGTGAAGTATGCTAATTCTACTCTTGGAATGAGTTGCTTTCAACGAAGTGGGTTCAGTGCAGCAAGTTCAAACTTTGTTTGTGTAATCTAACAAGTTGTACAACTTAGTAGATTCACCTCACTTCTAATGTTGTTTCTTTAGCAAAGAAACATCTTCATTGCCGAACACTGTACTGTGTGAAGTAAGCTAGTTATGCTATTGGAATGTGTTGATTTCCTACGAAGAAGGTTGAGTGCAGCAAGTTCTAACTTTCCTACTTTGTGTCATCTAACAAGATGTACAACTTACTAGATTTCCTTCATTTCTAAAGTAGTTTGTTTAGAAAACAAACATCTTCATTGCCAAACACTGTACTGTGTTAAATAAGCTAGATCTGCTCTAGGAATGAGTTGCTTTCCTGCAAAGAGTGTTGAGTGCAGCAAGTTCAAACTTTCCTTGTTTGTGTAATCTAAGAAGATATACAACTTAGTAGATTCGCCTCATTTCTAACGTAGTTTGTTTAGAAAACAAACATCTTCATTGCCGAACACTGTTCTTACTTTGTGAGGTAGCTACTTCTGCTCTTGGAATAACTTGCTTTCTCAGGAAGAGGGTTGAGTGCAGCAAGTTCAAAAACAACCATGTTCATTTCCGAACACTGTACTTACTGTGTGAAGTAAGCTAGTACGGCTCTTGGAATGAGTTTCTTTCCCACGAAAACAAACATCTTCATTGCCAAACAGTCTACTGTGTAAATAAGCTAGTTCTGTTCTCGGAATTGGGTGCTATCCTACGAAGAGGTTTCAGTGGAGCAAGATCAAACTTTCCTAGTTTGTGTAATCTAACAAGATGTACAACTTAGAAGATTCTTTTCATTTCCAAAGTAGTTTGTTTAGAAAACAAACATCTTCATTGCTGAACACTGTACTGTGTGAAATAAGCCAGTTCTGTTCTCACAATGAGTTTCTTTCCTACGAAGAGGTTTCAGTGCAGCAAGATCAAACATTCCTCGTTAGTGTAATCTACGAAGATGTATAACTTAGTAGATTCACTTCTTTTCTAAAGCAGTTTGTTTAGAAAACAAACATCTTCATTGCCGAACACTGTACTGTGAGAAATAAGCTAGTTCTGTTCTAAGAAGGAGTTGCTTTCCTACGAAGGGTTTTCAGTGCAACGAGATCAAACTTTCCTAGTTTGTGTAATCTACCAAGATGTACAACTTAGTAGATTCACTTCATTTCTAAAGTAGTTTGTTTAGAAACAAACATCTTCATTGCCGAACACTGTACTGTTTGAAATAAGCCAGTTCTATTCTTGCAATTAGTTGCTTTCCTATGAAGACGTTTCAATGCAGCCAAATCAACCTTTCCTAGTTTGTGTAATCTAACAAGATGTACAAGGTAGTAGATTCGCTTCATTTATAACGCAGTTTGTTTAGAAAACAAACATTTCATTGCCGAAAACTGTACTGTGTGAAATAAGCCAGTTCTGTTCTCCGAATGTGTTGCTTTCCTACGAAGATTTTTCAGTGCAGGAAGATCAAACTTCCTAATTTGTGTAATCTAACAAGATGTACCACTTAGCAGATTCGCTTCATTTCTAAAGCAATATGTTTGGAAACCAACCATCTTCATTGCCAAACACTGTACTGTGTTAAATAAGACAGTTCTGTTCTCCCAATGAGTTGCTTTCCTAAGAAGAGGTTTCAGCGCAGGAAGACCAAACTTTCCTAGTTTGTGTAATATACCAAGGTGTATAACTCAGTAGATTCGCTTCATTTCTAAAGTAGTTTGTTTAGGAAACAAACATCTTCATTGATGAACACTGTAATGTGGAAATAAGGTAGTTCTGTTATCAGAATTATTTGCTTTCCTACGAAGAGGTTTC
Source organism: Orientallactaga sibirica (assembly GCA_036365145.1). Lineage (NCBI taxonomy): Eukaryota > Metazoa > Chordata > Mammalia > Rodentia > Dipodidae > Orientallactaga > Orientallactaga sibirica. Next base: position 39,252 of record JAEOAD010002528.1, read on the forward strand.
AGTGCAGCAAGATCAGACTTTCCTAGTTTATGTAATCTACCAAGATGTACAACTTAGTAGATTTGCTTCATTTCTAACATAGTTTATTTAGAAAACAAACATCTTCATCGCTTAACATGATACTGTGGAAATAAACCAGTTTCATTCTAAGAATGAGTTGCTTTCCTACGAAGAGGTTTCAGTGAAGCAAGATCAAACTTTCCTAGTTTGTGCAATCTACCAAGATGTACAACGTAGTAGATTCGCTTCATTTCTAAAGTAGTTTGTTTAGAAAACAAACATCTTCATTGCCGAACACTGTACTGTGTGAAATAAGCCAGTTCTATTCTAACAAGGACTTGCTTTTCTACGAAGATTTCTCAGTACAGCAAGATAAAACTTTCCTGCTTTGTGTAATCTTCCAAGATGTACCACTGAGTAAATTTGCTCCATTTCTAAAGCAGTTTGTTTAGAAAACAAGCATCTTCATTGCTGGACACTGTACTGTGTGAAATAAGACAGTTCTGTTCTCGCAATGAGTTGCTTTCCTAAGAAGAGTTTTCACTGCAAGAAGATCAAGCTTGCCTAGTGTTTGTAATCTACCAAGATATACACCTTTGTAGAGTCTCTTCATTTCTAAAGCAGTTTGTTTAGAAAACAAACATCTTCATTGCTGAACACTGTACTGTGGAAAGAAGCAAATTCTGTTCTCAGAATTAGTTGTTTTCCTATGAAGAGTTTTCAGTGCAGCAAGATCAAACTTTCCTAGTTTGTGTAATCTAACAACACGTACAACTTAGTAGATTTGCTTCATTTCTAAAGTAGTTTGTTTAGAAAACAAACATCTTCATTGCCGAACACTGTACTTTGTGAAATAAGCCAGTTCTGTTCTTAGAATGAGTTGCTTTCCTAAGGCAGTTTGTTTAGATAACAAACATCTTCATTGCCAAACACTCTACTGTGGAAATGAGCTATTTCTGTTCTCGGAATTAATTGGTATCCTACGAAGAGTTTTCTGTGGAGCAAGATTAAAGTTTCCTAGTTTGTGTAATCTAACAAGATGGACAACTTAGTAGATTCGCTTCATTTCTAAAGTAGTTTGTTTCGAAAACAAACATCTTCATTGCCAAAAATGGTACTGTGGAAATAAGCCAGTTCTGTTCTTAGAATGAGTTGCTTTCCTAAGAAGAGGTTTCAGTGCAGCAAGATCAAACTTTCCTAGTTTGTGTAATCTTAACAAGATGTACAACTTAGTAGATTCGCTTCATTTCCAAAGTAGTTTGTTTAGCAATGAAACATCTTCATTGACGAACACTGTACTGTGTAAGCCAGTTCCGTTCTTAGAATGAGTTGCTTTCCTACGAAGAGATTTCAGTGCAGTAAGATCAACCTTTCTTAGTTTGTGTAATCTACCAAGATGTACAACTTAGTAGATTCGCTTCACTTCTAAAGCAGTTTGTTTAGAAAACAAACATCTTCATTGCCAAATACTGTACTGTGTAAATGAGCCAGTTGTGTTCGCGCAATGAGTTGCTTTTTACGATGAGGTTGCAGTGCAGCAAGATCAAACTTTCCTAGTTTGTGTAATCTACCAAGATGTACAACTTAGTACATTCCCTTCATTTCTAAAGTAGTTTGGTTAAAAAGTGAACATCTTCATTGCTGAACACTGTACTGTATGAAAAAAGCCAGTTTTGTTCTAAGAAGGAGTTGCTTTCCTAAGAAGAGTTTTCAGTACAGCAAGATCAAACATTCCTAGTTTGTGTAATCTATCAAGATATACAACTTAGAAGATTCGCTTCATTCCTAAAGCAGTTTGTTTAGAAAACAAACATCTTCATTGCCAAACACTGTACTGTGTTAAATACAACAGTTCTGTTCTCACAATGAGTTGCTTTCCGAAGAAGAGGTTTCAGTGCAGGAAGATCAAACTTTTCTAGTTTGTGTACTCTACCAGGATGTATAGCTCAGTAGATTCGCTTCATTTCTAAAGTAGTTTCTTTAGAAAACAAACATCTTCATTGATGAACACTGTACTGTGGAAATAAGCCAGTTCTGTTCTCAGAATTAGTTGCTTTCCTACGAAGAGGTTTCAGTGCAGCAAGATCAAACGTTCCTAGTTTGTGTAATCTACCAAGATGTACAACTTGGTGGATTCGCTTTATGTCTAATTTAGCTTATTTAGAAAAGAAACATCTTCATATCTGAACACGATATTGTGGAAATAAGCTAGTTTTATTCTAAGAATGAGTTGATTTTCTATGAAGAGGTATCAGTGAATCAAGATCAAAATTTGCTAGTTTGTGTAATCTACTAAGATGTACAACTTAGTATATTCGCTTCATTTCTAAAGTAGTTTGTTTACAAAAAAAAACATCTTGCCAAATTGCCAAACGTTCTCAGAATGAGTTTGTCTCAGTGCAGCAAATCAAAGCCAGTAATTCTGATTCTCAGAATGAGTTTAGAAAACAAACATTTCCTACCAAGAAGTCTCAGTAAGACAGCAAGATCAAACATCAAGATCAAACTTTCCTACTTTGTGTGATGTAATCTACCATGATGTACAACTTAGTAGATTTGCTTTCCTTGAAGAGGTTTTCTAAAGCAGTTTGTTTTGATGAAACAAACATGTTCATTGCCAAACACTACTGTGTGAAATAAGACAGTTCTGTTGTCGCAATGATTTGCTTTGCTACGAAGAGCTTTTCAGTGCAGCAAGTTCAAGCTTGCTTGCCTAGTGTGTATAATCTATGAAGATGTACAACTTTGTAGATTCACTTCATTTCTAAGCAGTTTGTTAAGAAAACAAACATCTTCATTGCTGAACACTTTACTAAGGAAGTAACCTAATTCTGTTCTCAGATTTAGTTATTTTCCTACGAAGAGGTTTCAGTGCAGCAAGATCAAACTTCGCTAGTTTGTGTAATCTAACAAGATGTTCTCAGAATTAGTTGCTTTCCTACGAAGAGGTTTCAGTGCAGCAACATCCAACTTTCCTAGTTTGTGTAATCTAACAACATGTACAACTTACTACACTCGCTTCATTTCAAAAGTAGTTTGTTTAGAAAACAAACATCTTCATTACCGAACACTGTACTTTGTGAAATAAGCCAGTTCTGTTCTTAGAATGAGTTGCTTTCCTAAGACAGTTTGTTTAGAAAACAAATATCTTCATTGCCAAACACTCTACTGTGGAAATGAGCTAGTTCTGTTCTCGGAATTAATTGCTATCCTACGAAGAGGTTTCTGTGGAGCAAGTTCAAAGTTTCCTAGTTTGTGTAATCTAACAAAATGTACAACTTAGTAGATTCACTTCATTTCTAAAGTAGTTTGTTTAGAAACAAACATCTTCATTGCCCAACACTGTACTGTTTGAAATAAGCCAGTTCTATTCTTGCAATTAGTTGCTTTCCTATGAAGACGTTTCAATGCAGTCAAATCAACCTGTCCTAGTTTGTGTAATTTAACAAGATGTACAACGTAGTAGATTCGCTTCATTTATAAAGCAGTTTGTTTAGAAAACAAAAATTTCATTGCTGAAAACTGTACTGTGTGAAATAAGCCCATTCTGTTCTCTGAATGTGTTGCTTTCCTACAAAGAGTTTTCAGTGCAGGAAGATCAAACTTCCTAGTTTGTGTAATCTAACAAGATGTACCACTTAGTAGATTCGCTTCATTTCTAAACTAGTTTGTTTTGAAAACAAACATCTTCATTCTCAAACACTGTACTGTAAAACAAGCCAGTTCCATTCTCGCAATCAGTTGCTTTCCTCCGAAGAGGATTCAATGCAGCAAGATCAAACTTTCCTAGTTTGTGTAATCTAACAAGATGTTCAACTTAGTAGATTCACTTCATTCCTAAATCAGTTTGTTTAGAAAACAAACATTTCATTGCTGAACACTCTGCAGTGTGAAATAAGCTAGTTTTGTTCTCTGAATTAGTTGCTTTCCTAGGAAGAGGTTTCAGTGCAGCAAGATCAAACTTTTCTAGTTTGTGTAATCTACCAAGATATACAACTTAGTAGATTCACATCATTTCTGAACCAGTTCATTTAAAAAACAGACATTTTCATTGCCGAACACTGAACTGTATGTAATAGCCAGTTCTGTTCTAAGAATGAGTTACTTTCCTACGAAGAGTTTACAGTGCATCAAGATCAATCTTTCCTAGTTTGTGTAATCTACCAAGATGTACAACTTAGTAGATTTGTTTCATTTCTAAAGTAGTTTGTTTAGAAAACAAACATCTTCATTGCCGAACACCGCACTGTGTGAAATAAGCCAGTTCTGTTCTAAAAAGGAGTTGCTTTCCAACGAGGAGGTTTCAGTGCAGCAAGATCAAACTTTCCTAGTTTGTGTAATCTACAAAGATGTACAACTTAGTAGATTCGCTTCATTTCCAAAGTTGTTTGTTTACAAAACAAATATCTTCATTGCCGAACACTGTATGGTGTGAAATAAGCCAGGTCTCTTCTCGAAATGAGTTGCTTTCCTACGAAGAGGTTTCAGTGCAGGAAGATCAAACTTTCCCAGTTTGTGTAATCTACCAAAATGTATGACTTACTTGTTTCGCTTCATTTCTAAAGTAGCTTGTTTAGAAAACAAACACCTTCATCGCCGAACACTGTACTGTGCGAAATAAGCCAGTTCTGTTCTAAGAAGGAGTTGCTTTCCTTCGAATAGTTTTCAGTTCTGCAAGCTCAAGCTTGCCTAGTGTGTGTAATCTGCCAAGATGTATAACTTAGTAGTTTCACATCATTTCTAACGTAGTTTGTTTAGAAAACCAACATCTTCATTGCTGAACACTCTACTATGTGAAATAAGCCAGTTCTCTTCTAAGAAGGAGTTGCTTTCCTATGAAGAGGTTTCAGTGCAGGCAGATGAAACTTTCCTTCTTTGCATAATCTACCAAGATGTACAACTTACTAGATTCACTTCATTCCTAAAGCAGTTTGTTTAGAAAACAATCATCTTCATTGCCCAACACTGTCCTGTGGAAATAAGCTAGTTCCATTCTTGGAATTAGTTACTTTCTTACGAAGACGTTGCAGTGCAGGGAGATCAAACTTTCCTAGTTTCTGTCATCTAAGAAGATGTACTATTTAGTAGATTCGCTTCAGTTCTGAAGTAGTTTGTTTAGAAAACAAACATCTTAATTGCCCAACAAACAAATATCTTCATTGCTGAACACTCTACTGTGTGAAATAAGCCAGTTCTATTCTAAGATCAAACGTTCCTAGTTTGTATAATCTACCAAGGTGTACAATTTAGTAGATTCACTTGATATCTAAAGCAGTTTGTTTAGAAAACAAACATCTTCATTGCCTAACACTGTTCTGTGGAAATAAACTAGTTCTGTTCTCAGAATTAGTTGCTTTCCTACGAAGGGGTTTCAGTGCAGGGAGATCAAACTTTCCTAGTTTGTGTCATCTAAAAATATGTACAATTTAGTAGATTTGCTTCATTTCTAAAGTAGTTTGTTTAGAAAACAAACATCTTCATTGCCCAACAAACAAATATCTTCATTGCTGAACACTACTGTGTGAAATAAGCCAGTTCTGTTCTAAGAAGGAGTTGCTTTCCTACGAAGAAGTTTCATTACAGCAAGATCAAATGTTCCTTGTTTGTATAATCTACCAAGGTGTACAACTTACTAGATTCGCTTCATTTCTAAAGCAGTTTGTTTAGAAAACAAACATCTTCATTGCTGAACTCTGTACTGTGGAAATAAGCTAGTTCTGTTCTCGGAATTAGTTGATTTCCTACGAAGAGGTTTCAGTGCAGGGAGATCAAACTTTCCTAGTTTGTGTCATGTAACAAGATATACAATTTAGTAGATTTGCTTCATTTCTAAAGTAGGTTGTTTACAAAACAAATATCTTCATTGCTGAACAGTGTACTGTGTGAAATAAGTGAGTTCTTTTTTCGCTATAAGGTGCTTTCCTACGAAGAGGTTTCAGTGCAGGAAGTTCAAACTTTCCTAGTTTGTGTAATCTACCTAGATTTATAACACAGTAGATTCGCTTCATCTCCAAAGAAATTTTTTTAGAAAACGAACACCTTCATTGCCGAACACTGTAACTGTGTGAAATAAGCTAGTTCTGTTCTAAGAAGTAGTTACTTCTCTACAAAGAGGTTTCAGTGCAGCAAGATCAAACTTTTCTAGTTTGTGTAATCTAACAAGATGTACAACTTAGTAGATTCAGTTCATTTCTAAAGTAGTTTGTTTATAAAACAAACATCTTCATTACCAAACAATGTACTGTGTGAAATACACCAGTTCTGTTCTAAAAAGGAATTCCTTTCCTATGAATAGGTTTCAGTGCAGCAAGATCAAACTTTCCTAGTTTGTGTAATCTACCAAGATGTACAACTTGGTAGATTCGCTTCATTTCTAAAATAGTTTGGTTAGAAAAAAAAATCTTCATTGTCAAACACTGTACTGTGTGAAATAAGCCAGTTCTGTTCTAAGAATGAGTTGCCTCCCTATGAAGAGGGTTCAGTGCAGCAAGATCAAGTGTGCCTAGTGTGTGTAATCAACCAAGATATACAACTTAATAGATTCGTTTCATTTCTTAAGGAGTTTGTTTAGAAAACAAATATCTTCAATGCCGACCACTCTACTGTCTTAAATAAGGCATTTCTTTTCTAAGAAGAAGTTGCTTTCCTACGATGAGGTTTCAGTGTCTGAAGATCAAACTTTCCTAATTTGCATAATCTACAAAGATGTACAACTTGGTTGATTTCATTCATTTCTAAAGCAGTTTGTATAGAAAACACACATCTTCATTGCCGAACACTGTACTGTGGGAAATAAGCAAGCTCTGTTCTCGCAATGATTTCCTTTCCTACAAAGAGGTTTCAGTGCAGCAAGATCAAACTTTCCTAGATTGTGTAATCCAACAAAATGTACAACTTAGTAGATTGGCATTATTTCTAACGTAGTTAGTTTAGAAAACAAATATCTTCATTGCCAAAAACTGTACTGTGGAAATAAGCTAGTTCTGTTCTCAGAATTAGTTGCTTTCCTACGAAGATTTTTCAGTGCAGCAAGATCAAACTTTCCTAGTTTGTGTATTCTAACAAGATGTATAACTTAGTAGATTCGCTTCATTTCTAAAGTAGTTTGTTTATAAAACAAACATTTCATTGCCGAACACTGTACTGTGTGAAATAAGCTAGTTCTGTTCTCGGAATAAGTTGCTTTCCTAGGAAGAGGTTTCAGTGCAGCCAGATCAAATTGTCCTAGTTTTTGTAATCTAACAAGATGTACAACTTAGTAGGTTCGCTTCATTTCTAAAGTAGTTTGTTTAGAAAACAAACAACTTCAATGGCAAACACTGTACTGTGCAAAATAAGCCAGTTCTGTTTTAATAAGGAGTTGCTTTCGTATGAAGGAATTTCAGTGTCACAAGATCAAACTTTCCTTGTTTGTGTAATCTACGAAGATGTTCCATTTAGTAGATTTGCTTCATTTCTAAAGTGGACTGTTTAGAAAACAAACATCTTCATTACTGAACAGTGTACTGTGTGAAATAAGGCAGTTCTTTTGTAAGAAAGAGTTGCATTTGTACGAAGAGGTTACAGTGCAGCAAGATAAAACTTTCCTAGTTTGTGTAATCAACCAGGATGTACAAATTAGTGGATTCACTTCATTTCTAAAGTAGTTTGTTTAGAAAACAAACATCTTCATTGCCAAACACTGTACTGAGTGAAATAAGCCAGTTCCATTCTAAGAATGAGTTGCTTTCCTACGAAGAGGTTTCAGTGCAGCAAGGTCAAACTTTCCTAGTTTTTGTAATTTACCAAGATGTACAACTTTTATGTACATCTTAGTCGATTTGCTTCATTTCTAAAGTAGTTTGTTAAGAAAACAAACATCTTGATTGCCAAACACTGTACTGTGTGAAATAAGCCAGTTTTATTCGAAGAAGGAGTTGCTTTCTTTCGAAGGGGTTTCAAGATCAAACTTTCCTAGTTTGTGTAATCTACCAAGCGGTACAACTTAATAGATTTGCTTCATTTCAAAAGTAGTTTGTTTAAAAAACAAACATCTTCATTGCCAAACACTCTACTGTGTGAAATAAGCCAGTTCTTGTAAGAATGAGTTGCTTTCCTATGAAGAGTTTGCAGTGCAGCCAGATGAAACTTTCCTAGTTTGTGTCATCTACCAAGATGTACAAATTAGTAGATTCACTTCATTTCTAACATAGTTTGTTTAGAAAACAAACATCTTCATTGCCAAACACTGCACTGTGTGAAATAAGTGAGTGCCGTGCTAAGAATGAGTTGCTATCCTATGAAGAGGTTTCAGTGCAGTAAGATCAAACTTTCCTAGTTTGTGTAATCTACCAAGATGTACAAATTTGTAGATTCGCTTCAATTCTAAAGCAGTTTGTTTAGAAAACAAACATTTCATTGCTGAACACTACTGTGAAATAAGCTAGTTCTGTTCTCAGAATTAGTTGCTTTCCTAGGAATAGGTTTTAGTGCCGCAAGATCAAACTTTCCTTGTTTGTGTAATAAAACAAGATGTACTAGGTAGTAGATTTGCTTCATTTCTAACGTACTTTGTTTAGAAAACAAACATCTTCATTGCCGAACACTGTACTGTGTGAAATAAGCCAGTTCTGTTCTAAGAATGGGGTGCTTTCCTCCAAAGAGGTTACAGTGCACCAAGATCAAAGTTTCCGAGTTTGTGTAATCTACCAAATGTCCAACTTACGCTGTTCACTTCATTACTAAAGCAGTTTGTTTGGAAAACAAACACCTTCATTGCCAAACATGGTAATGTGGGAAATAAGCCAGTTCTGTTCTAAGAATGAGTTGCTTTCTGTTGCAGACAGCTTCAGGTTCGCTGAGATGAACTTCCAGACCAGGCACACAGTTATCTGAAGGGATATTATTTATTGAAACTTACAGATCCAGGGGAAGTTCCATAAAGGCAGGAAAAACAGCCTGCTCTTCACAGGGCCAAACAGAGAGAGAGAAGCCAACCAGCCACCACAGCACACAGAGCAAAACAACAGCCAAAAGGTCACACAGCACACTTCAGGAACTCCTGCTAGGCACATTTGCATATCTTTACAATGGAATCTCAAACCATCACCACACCTTAAGACCAGGCCCCCAGTGACCTTGCCTCTAGCAAGGTGATTGCAGATGCAAACTATAAAGTAAAACACTGAATATATTGGGGGACATGTATTCAAACTACCACATTTTCCTACGAAGACCCCAGTGCAGCAAGATCAAACTTTCCTAGAGTGTGTAATTTAACAAGATGTACAATTTAGTATATTACTCATTTCTAAAGTAGTTTGTTTAGAAAACATACATCTTCATGAACACGGTACTGTGTGAAATAAGCCAGTTTTGTTCTAAGAAGTTAGTTACTTTCACGAAGAGGTGTCAGTACAACAAGAGTAAACATTTTTAGTTTGGGTAAGGCATACGAAGATGTATAACTTAGTAGACAACTTCATTTCTAAAGCAGTTTGTTTACAAAACAAACATTTCATTGCCAAACTCTCTACAGCGTGAAATAAGCTAGTTCTGTTCTCATAATTAGTTGCTTTCCTAGGAAGAGGTTTCAGTGCAGAAAGATCAAACTTTCCTAGTTTGGGTAATCTGACAAGATATACAACTTAGTAAATTCGCTTCATTTCTAAAGTAGTTTATTTAGAAAACAAACATCTTCATTGCCAAACACTGGACTGTGTGTAATAAGCCAGTTCTATTTCTTAGAATGTGTTCATGCCTTCCTACGAAGAGTTTTAGTGCAGAAATATGAAACTTTCCTAGTTTGTGTACTCTAAAAAGATGTACAATTTAGTAGATTAGATTCATTTCTAAAGTAGTTTGTTTATAAAACAAACATCTTCATTTGAAACACTGGTGTGTGAAATAAGCCAGTTCTGTTCTAAGTATGAGTTGCTTCCTATGAACAGGTTTTAGTGCAACAAGATCAAGCTTCCATTGTTTTAATGTATTCTACCAAGATGTACAACTTAGGCGATTTGCTGCATTTCTAACCTAGTTTGTTTAGAAAACAAACATCTTCATGGCCAAACAGTCTACTACTTTGTGAAATAAGCCAGTTCTGTTCAAAGAAGAAGTTACCTTCCTAGAAGAAGAGGTTTCAGTACAGTGCACAGGAAGATCAAACTTTCCTAGTTTGTACAACCTACCAAGGTATACAACTTAAAAGAATCACTTCATTTTAAAGTAGTTTGTTTACAAAACTAACATATTCATTACCAAACATGGTACTGTGGAAATAAGCCACTTATGTTCTAGGAATTAGTTGCATTCCTACGAAAAGTTTTCAGTGCAGCAAGATCAAACTTTGTTAGCTTGTGTAATCTAACAAGATGTACAACTCTGTAGGATAGCTACATTTCAAACTCAGTTTGCTTTGAAAACAAACACCTTGATTCGCCAACCACTGTGTGAATTAAGCTAGTTCTGTTTTCGAACGACCACCAACGAAGAGTCTTCACTGCAGCAAGATCAAACTTTGTTAGTTTTTGTAATCTAACAAGATGGTTAGAGATTCATTTCATTTCTAACGTAGTTTGTTTAGAAAACAAACACTTTGAATTGCCAACACTGTACTGTGTGAAATAAGCTAGTTCTGTTCTCGATGAACTTCCAGACCTTGAAAGTTATTTATTGCTTTCTTAGATCCAGGAAGAGTCTTCAGTGCAGCCAATCAAACTTTGCTAGTTTCTGTAATCTAAAAAGATGTACAACTTAGAGATTCATTTCACATTTCTAACGTAGTTTGTTTAGAAAACAAACACTTTGATTCCTCAACACTGTACTGTGTGAAATAAGCTAGTTCTGTTCTCGGAATGAGTTGCTTTGTTACTAAGAGTCTTCAGTGCAGCACAATCAAACTTTGCTAGTTTCTGTAATCTAAAAAGATTTACAACTTAGTACATTCATTTTATTTCTAAAGCAGTTTGTTTAGAAAACAAACACTTTCATTAAAACACTGTACTGTGTGAAATAAGCTAGTTGTGTTCTCAAACTACCACACTTTTTACGAAGAGTCTTCAGTGCAGCAAGATCAAACTTTGCTAGTTTGTGTAATCTAAGAAGATGTACAACTTAGTAGATTCATTTCATTTCTAAAGTAGTTTGTTTAGAAAACAAACACTTTGATTCCCCAACACTGTACTGTGTGAAATAAGCCAGTTTTTTTCGGAATGAGTTCCTTTCTTACCAAGAGTCTTCAGTGCAGCAAGATCAAGCTTTGCTAGTTTGTGTAATCTAACAAGATGTACAAATTAGTAGGTTAGCTACATTTCAAATGCAGTTTGTTTGGAAAACAAACATTTGATTTGCCAACACTGTACTGTGTGAATTAAGCTAGTTCTGTTCTCGGAATGAGTTGCTTTCTTAGGAAGAGTCTTCAGTGCAGCACAATCAAACTTTGCTAGTTTCTGTAATCTAAAAAGATTTACAACTTAGTACATTCGCCTCATTTCTAAAGTAGTTTCTTTAGAAAACAAACATCTTCATTGCCAAACACAATACTGTGTGAAATAAGCTAGTTCTCTTCTTAGAATGAGTTGCTTTTCTTACGAAGAGTCTTCACTGCAGCAAGGCCAAACTTTGCTAGTTTGTGTAATCTAACAAGATGTACAATTTAGTAGATTCATTTCATTTCTAACGTAGTTTGTTTAGAAAACAAACACCTTCATTGCCAAACACTGTAATGTGTGAAATAAGCTAGTTGTGTTCTAAGAATGAGTTGCTTTCTTATGAAGAGTCTTCACTGCAGCAAGATCAAACTTTTGCCTAGCTTGTGTAATCTAACAAGATGTACAACTTAGGAGATTCATTTCATTTCTAACGTAGTTTGTTTAGAAAACAAACACTTTGATTCCTCAACACTGTACTGTGTGAAATAAGCTAGTTCTGTTCTCGGAATGAGTTGCTTTCTTATGAAGAGTCTTCAGTGCAGGAAGATCAAACTTTGCTAGTTTGTACAATCTAACAAGATGTACAACTTACAAGATTCATTTCATTTCTAAAGTAGTTTGTTTACAAAACAAACACTTTGATTCCTCAACACTGTACTGTGTGAATTAAGCTAGTTCTGTTCTCGGAATGAGTTGCTTTCTTACGAAGAGTCTTCAGTGCAGCAAGATCAAACTTTGCTAGTTTGTGTAATCTAACAAGATGTACAACTTAGTAGATTAATTTCATTTCTAAATAGTTTGTTTAGAAAACAAACACCTTCATTGCCCAACACTGTACTGTGTGAAATAAGCTAGTTGTGTTCTCGGAACGAGTTGCTTTGTTATGAGGAGTCTTCACTGCAGCAAGATCAAACTTTGTTAGTTTGTGTAATCTAACAAGATGTACAACTTAGTAGATTCATTTCATTTCTAACGTAGTTTGTTTAGAAAACAAACACTTTGATTCCCCAATACTTTACTGTGTGAAATAAGCTACTTCTGTTCTCGGAACCAGTTGATTTCTTAAAAAGAGTCTTCAGTGCAGCACAATCAATATTTGCTAGTTTCTGTAATCTAAAAAGATGTACAACTTAGAGATTCATTTCATGTTTCTAATGCAGTTTGTTTAGAAACAAACACTTTGATTCCTCAACACTGTACTGTGTGAATTAAGCTAGTTCTGTTCTCGGAATGAGTTGCTTTTTGTTACTAAGAGTCTTCAGTGCAGCACAATCAAACTTTGCTAGTTTCTGTAATCTAAAAAGATTTACAACTTAGTACATTCGCCTTATTTCTAAAGTAGTTTCTTTAGAAAACAAACATCTTCATTGCCGAACACTGTACTGTGTGAAATAAGCTAGTTGTGTTCTCGGAACGAGTTGCTTTCTTATGAAGAGTCTTCACTGCAGCAAGGCCAAACTTTGCTAGTTTGTGTAATGTAAGAAGATGTACAACTCAGTAGATTCATATCATTTCTAACGTAGTTTGTTTAGAAAACAAACACTTTGATTCCCAACACAGTACTGTGTGAAATAAGCTACTTCTTTACTCGGAAGGAGTTTCTTTCTTACCAAGAGTCTTCGGTGCAGCAAGATCAAGCTTTGCTAGCTTGTGTAATCTAACAAGATGTACAAATTCGTAGGTTTGTTACATTTCAAATGTAGTTTGCTTGGAAAACAAACACCTTGATTCGCCAACACTGTACTGTGTGAATTAAGCTAGTTCTGTTCTCGGAATGAGTTGCTTTCTTACTAAGAGTCTTCAGTGCAGCACAATCAAACTTTGCTAGTTTCTGTAATCTAAAAAGATTTACAACTTAGTAGATTCATTTCATTTCTAAAGTAGTTTCTTTAGAAAACAAACATCTTCATTCCTGAACACTATACTGTGTGAAATAAGCTAGTTGTGTTCTCGAATGAGTTGCTTTCTTATGAAGAGTCTTCAGTGCAGCAAGGCCAAACTTTGCTAGTTTGTGTAATCTAACAAGATGTACAATTCACTAGATTCATTTCATTTCTAACGCAGTTTGTTTAGAAAACAAACACCTTCATTGCCAAACTGGTAATGTGTGAAATAAGCTAGTTGTGTTCTCGAACGAGTTGCTTTCTTATGAAGAGTCTTCACTGCAGCAAGATCAAACTTTGCTAGCTTGTGAATCTAACAAGATGTACAACATAAGAGATTCATTCATTTCTAACGTAGTTTGTTTAGAAAACAAACACTTTGATTCCTCAACACTGTACTGTGTGAATTAAGCTAGTTCTGTTCTCGGAATGAGTTGCTTTCTTACCAAGAGTCTTCAGTGTAGCAAGATCAAACTTTGCTAGTTTGTGTAATCTAACAAGATGTACAACTTCGTAGGTTAGCTACATTTCAAACGTAGTTTGCTTTGAAAACAAACACCTTGATTCGCCAACTCTGTACTGTGTGAATTAAGCTAGTTCTGTTTTGGAACGAGTTGCTTTCTTACGAAGAGTCTTCACTGCAGCAAGGCCAAACATTCCTAGTTTGTGTAATCTAACAAGATGTACAATTTATTAGACTCATTTCATTTCGAACTTAGTTTGTTTAGAAAACAAACACCTTCATTGCCGAACACGGTAATGTGTGAAATAAGCTAGTTGTGTTCTCGAACGAGTTGCTTTCTTACGAAGAGTCTTCACTGCAGCAAGATCAAACTTTGTTAGCTTTTGTAATCTAACAAGATGTACAACTTAGGAGATTCATTTCATTTTCTAACGTAGTTTGTTTAGAAAACAAACACTTTGATTCCCCAACACTGTACTGTGTGAATAAGCTAGTTCTGTTCTCAGAATGAGTTGCTTTCTTACGAAGAGTCTTCAGTGCAGCCCAATCAAACTTTGCTAGTTTCTGTAATCTAGAAAGATGTACAACTTAGAGATTCATTTCGTTTCTAACGTAGTTTGTTTAGAAGACAAACACTTTGATTCCTCAACACTGTACTGTGTGAATTAAGCTAGTTCTGTTCTCGGAATGAGTTGCTTTCTTTACTAAGAGTCTTCAGTGCAGCACAATCAAACTTTGCTAGTTTCTGTAATCTAAAAAGATTTACAACTTAGTACATTCGCCTTATTTCTAAATTAGTTTCTTTAGAAAACAAACACTTTGATTCCTCAACACTGTACTGTGTGAAATAAGCTAGTTGTGTTCTCGAAATGAGTTGCTTTCTTACGAAGAGTCTTCACTGCAGCCCAATCAAACTTTGCTAGTTTGTGTAATCTAACAAGATGTACAACTTAGTAGATTCATTTCATTTCTAATGTAGTTTGTTTAGAAAACAAACACTTTGATTCCTCAACACTGTACTGTGTGAAATAAGCTAGTTCTGTTCTCGGAATGAGTTGCTTTCTTATCAAGAGTCTTCAGTGCAGCAAGATCAAACTTTGCTAGTTTGTGTAATCTAACAAGATGTACAAATTAAGTAGATTCATTTCATTTCTAATGTAGTTTGTTTAGAAAACAAACACCTTGATTCGCCAACACTGTACTGTGTGAATTAAGCTAGTTCTGTTCTCGGAATGAGTTGCTTTCTTACTAAGAGTCTTCAGTGCAGCACAATCAAACTTTGCTTGTATCTGTAATCTAAAAAGATTTACAACTTAGTGCATTAGCCTCATTTCTAAAGTAGTTTCTTTAGAAAACAGACATCTTCATTGCCGAACACTAAACTGTGTGAAATAAGCTAGTTGTGTTCTCGGAAGGAGTTGCTTTCTTACAAAGAGTCTTCACTGCAGAAAGGCCAAACTTTGTTAGTTTGTGTAATGTAACTAGATGTACAACTCAGTAGATTCATTTCATTTCTAACGTAGTTTCTTTAGAAAACAAACACTTTGATTCCCAAACACTGTACTGTGTCAAATAAGCTAGTTCTGTTCTCGGAACGAGTTCCTTTCTTACCAAGAGTCTTAAGGGCAGCAAGATCAAGCTTTGCTACCTTGTGTAATCTAACAAGATGTACAAATTAGTAGATTAGCTACATTTCAAATGCAGTTTGTTTGGAAAACAAACACCTTGATTCGCCAACACTGTACTGTGTGAATTAAGCTAGTTCTGTTCTCGGAATGCATTGCTTTCTTACTAAGAGTCTTCACTGCAGCACAATCAAACTTTGCTAGTTTGTGTAATCTAAAAAGATTTACAACTTAGTAGATTCATTTCATTTCTAACGTAGTTTGTTTAGAAAACAAACATCTTCATTCCTCAACACTGTACTGTGTGAAATAAGCTAGTTGTGTTCTCGGAATGAGTTGCTTTCTTACGAAGAGTCTTCACTGCAGCAAGATCAAACTTTGCTAGTTTGTGTAATCTAACAAGATGTACAATTCACTAGATTCATTTCATTTCTAACGCAGTTTGTTTAGAAAACAAACACCTTGATTTGCCAAACTGTACTGTGTGAAATAAGCTAGTTGTGTTCTCGAACGAGTTGCTTTCTTACGAAGAGTCTTCACTGCAGCAAGATCAAACTTTGCTAGCTTGTGTAATCTAACAAGATGTACAACATAAGAGATTCATTTCGTTTCTAACGTAGTTTGTTTAGAAAACAAACACTTTGATTCCTCAACACTGTACTGTGTGAATTAAGCTAGTTCTGTTCTCGGAATGAGTTGCTTTCTTACCAAGAGTCTTCAGTGCAGCAAGATCAAACTTTGCTAGTTTGTGTAATCTAACAAGATGTACAAATTCGTAGGTTAGCTTCATTTCAAACGGTTTGTTTTGAAAACAAACACCTTGATTTGCCAACACTGTACTGTGTGAATTAAGCTAGTTCTGTTTTCGGAACGAGTTGCTTTCTTACGAAGAGTCTTCACTGCAGCAAGGCCAAACATTGCTAGTTTGTGTAATCTAACAAGATGTACCATTTAGTAGATTCATTTCATTTCTAACGTAGTTTGTTTAGAAAACAAACACCTTCATTTCCCCAACACGGTAATGTGTGAAATAAGCTAGTTGTGTTCTCGGGACGAGTTGCTTTCTTACGAGGAGTCTTCACTGCAGCAAGATCAAACTTTGTTAGCTTGTGTAATCTAACAAGATGTACAACTTAGGAGATTCATTTCATTTCTAACGTAGTTTGTTTAGAAAACAAACACTTTGATTCCTCAACACTGTACTGTGTGAAATAAGCTAGTTCTGTTCTCGGAACCAGTTGCTTTCTTATGAAGAGTCTTCAGTGCAGCCCAATCAAACTTTGCTAGTTTCTGTAATCTAGAAAGATGTACAACTTAGGAGATTCATTTCGTTTCTAACGTAGTTTGTTTAGAAGACAAACACTTTGATTCCTCAACACTGTACTGTGTGAATTAAGCTAGTTCTGTTCTCGGAATGAGTTGCTTTCTTACGAAGAGTCTTCAGTGCAGCCCAATCAAACTTTGCTAGTTTCTGTAATCTAGAAAGATGTACAACTTAGGAGATTCATTTCATTTCTAACGTAGTTTGTTTAGAAGACAAACACTTTGATTCCTCAACACTGTACTGTGTGAATTAAGCTAGTTCTGTTCTCGGAATGAGTTGCTTTGTTACTAAGAGTCTTCAGTGCAGCACAATCAAACTTTGCTAGTTTCTGTAATCTAAAAGATTTACAACTTAGTACATTCGCCTTATTTCTAAAGCAGTTTCTGTTTAGAAAACAAACATGTTGATTCCCCAAACACTGTACTGTGTGAAATAAGCTAGTTGTGTTCTCGAACGAGTTGCTTTCTTACGAAGAGTCTTCACTGCAGCAAGGCCAAACTTTGCTAGTTTGTGTAATGTAACAAGATGTACAACTCAGTAGATTCATTTCATTTCTAACGTAGTTTGTTTAGAAAACAAACACTTTGATTCCCCAACACTGTACTGTGTGAAATAAGGTAGTTCTGTTCTCAGAATGAGTTCCTTTCTTACCAAGAGTCTTCAGTACAGCAAGATCAAACTTTGCTACTTTGTTTAATCTAACAAGACGTACAATTTAGAAGGTTAGCTACATTTCAAAAGGAGTTTGCTTGGAAAACAAACACCTTGATTCTTCAACACTGTATTGTGTGAATTAAGCTAGTTTTGTTCTCGGAATGAGTTGCTTTCTTACGAAGAGTCTTCAATGCAGCACAATCAAACTGCTAGTTTCTGTAATATAAAAAGATTTACAACTTAGTACATTCGCCTCATTTCTAAAGTAGTTTGTTTAGAAAACAAACATCTTCATTGCTGAACACTCCACTGTGTGAAATAAGGTAGTTGTGTTCTCGGAACGAGTTGCTTTCTTACGCAGGGTCTTCACTGCAGCAAGATCAAACTTTGCTACTTTCTGTAATCTAAAAAGATGTACAACTTAGTAGATTCATTTCATTTCTAACGTAGTTTGTTTAGAAAACAAACACTTTGATTCCCAACACTGTACTGTGTGAAATAAGCTAATTCTGTTCTCGGTTTGAGTACCTTTCTTACCAAGAGTCTTCAGTGTAACAAGATCAAACTTGGTAGTTTGGTTAATCTAACAAGATGTACAAACTTAGTAGGTTTCATTTTCATTTCTAATGTAGTTTGTTTTGAAAACAAACACTTTGATTCCCCAACACTGTACTGGGTGAATTAAGCTACTTCAGTTCTCCAAATGAGTTGCTTTCTTACGAAGGGTCTTCACTGCAACACAATCAAACTTTGCTAGCTTCTGTAATCTAAAAAGATGTACAACTTAGTAGATTCATTTCATTTCTAACGTAGTTTCTTTAGAAAACAAACACCTTCATTGCTGAACACTGTACTGTGTGAAATAAGCTAGTTGTGTTCTCGGAATGAGCTGCTTCCTTACGAAGAGTCTTCAGTGCAGCTAGATCAAACTCTGCTATTTTCTGTAATCTAAAAAGATGTACAATCGAGTAGATTCGCTTCATTTCAAACGTAGTTTGCTTAGAAAACAAACACCTTCATTGCCAACACTGTACTGTGTGAAATAAGCTAGTTCTGTTCTCGAATGAGTTGCTTTCTTCATGAAGAGTCTTCACTGCAGCAGATCCAAACTTTGCTAGTTTGTGTAATCTAACAAGATGTACAACATTAGTAGATTCATTTCATTTCTAACGTAGTTTGTTTAGAAAACAAACACTTTGATTCCTCAACACTGTACTGTGTGAAATAAGCTAGTTCTGTTCTCGGAATGTGTTCCTTTCTTACAAAGCGTCTTCAGTGTAGCAAGATCAAACTGTGCTAGTTTGTGTAATCTAACAAGATGTACAACTTTGTAGGTTAGGTACATTTCAAACGTAGTTTGCTTGGAAAACAAAGACCTTCATTCGCCAACTCTGTACTGTGTGAAGTACGCTAGTTCTGTTTTCGGAATGAGTTGCTTTCTTACGAAGAGTCTTCACTGCAGAAGGGCACAGTTTGCTAATTTGTGTAATCTACCAAGATGTATAATTTAGTAGATTCATTTCATTTCTAACGTAGGTTGTTTAGTAAACAAAACCTTCATTGCGGAACACGATAATGTGTGAAATAAGCTAGTTGTGTTCCTGGGACGAGTTGCTTTCTTACAAGGAGTCTTCACTGCAGCAAGATCAAACGTTGTTAACTTGTGTAATCTAACAAGATGTACAACTGAGGAGATTCATTTCATTTCTAACGTTGTTTGTTTAGAAAACAAACACTTTGATTCCCCAACACTGTACTGTGTGAAATAAGCTAGTTCTGTTCTCGGAACCAGTTGCTTTCTTACGAAGAGTCTTCAGTGCAGCCCAATCAAACTTTGCTAGTTTCTGTAATCTAGAAAGATGTACAACTTAGGAGATTCATTTCGTTTCTAACGTAGTTTGTTTAGAAGACAAACACTTTGATTCCTCAACACTGTACTGTGTGAATTAAGCTAGTTCTGTTCTCGGAACCAGTTGCTTTCTTACGAAGAGTCTTCAGTGCAGCCCAATCAAACTTTGCTAGTTTCTGTAATCTAGAAAGATGTACAACTTAGGAGATTCATTTCATTTCTAACGTAGTTTGTTTAGAAGACAAACACTTTGATTCCTCAACACTGTACTGTGTGAATTAAGCTAGTTCTGTTCTCGGAATGAGTTGCTTTCTTACGAAGAGTCTTCAGTGCAGCACAATCAAACTTTGCTAGTTTCTGTAATCTAAAAAGATTTACAACTTAGTACATTTGCCTTATTTCTAAAGCAGTTTCTTTAGAAAACAAACATGTTCATTGCCGAACACTGTACTGTGTGAAATAAGCTAGTTGTGTTCTCGGAACGAGTTGCTTTCTTACGAAGAGTCTTCACTGCAGCAAGGCCAAACTTTGCTAGTTTGTGTAATGTAAGAAGATGTACAACTCAGTAGATTCATTTCATTTCTAACGTAGTTTGTTTAGAAAACAAACACTTTGATTCCCCAACACAGTACTGTGTGAAATAAGCTAGTTCTTTTCTCAGAATGAGTTCCTTTCTTACCAAGAGTCTTCAGTGCAGCAAGATCAAGCTTTGCTAGTTTGTGTAATCTAACAAGATGTACAAATTCGTAGGTTAGCTACATTTCAAATGCAGTTTGCTTGGAAAACAAACACCTTGATTCGCCAACACTGTACTGTGTGAATTAAGCTAGTTCTGTTCTCGGAATGAGTTGCTTTCTTACTAAGAGTCTTCAGTGCAGCACAATCAAACTTTGCTAGTTTCTGTAATGTAACAAGATGTACAACTCAGTAGATTCATTTCATTTCTAAAGTAGTTTCTTTAGAAAACAAACATCTTCATTGCCGAACACTGTACTGTGTGAAGTAAGCTAGTTGTGTTCTTGGAACGAGGTGCTTTCTTACGAAGAGTCTTCACAGCAGCAAGATCAAACTTTGCTAGTTTGTATAATCTAACAAGATGTACAATATAGTAAATTCATTTCATTTCTAACGTAGTTTGATTAGAAAACAAACACGTTCACTGGCAAACACTGTACTGTCTGAAATAAGCTACTTGTGTTCTCGGAACGAGTTGCTTTCTTATGAAGAGTCTTCACTGCACCAAGATCAAACTTTGCTAGCTTGTGTAATCTAACAAGATGTAAACTTAGGAGGTTCATTTCATGTCTAACATACTTTGTTTAGAAAACAAACACTTTGATTCACCAACACTATACTGTGTGAATTAAGCTACTTTTGTTCTCGGAATGAGTTCCTTTCTTACGAAGAGTCTTCAGTGCAGCACACTCAAACTTTGCTAGTTTCTGTAATCTAAAAAATTTACAACTTAGCACGTTCGCCTCATTTCTAAAGTAGTTTGTTTAGAAAAAAAACATCTTCATTGCCAAACACTGTACTGTGTGAAATAAGCTAGTTGTGTTCTCGGATGAGTTGCTTTCTTATGAAGAGTCTTCACTGCAGCAAGATCAAACTTTTCTAGCTTGTGTAATCTAACAAGATGTACAACTCAGTAGATTCATTTCATTTCTAACGTAGTTTGTTTAGAAAACAAACACTTTGATTCCCCAACACAGTACTGTGTGAAATAAGCTAGTTCTTTTCTCGGAATGAGTTCCTTTCTTACCAAGAGTCTTCAGTGCAGCAAGATCAAGCTTTGCTAGTTTGCGTAATCTAACAAGATGTACAAATTAGTAGGTTCATTTCATTTCAAATGCAGTTTGCTTGGAAAACAAACACCTTGATTTGCCAACACTGTACTGTGTGAATTAAGCTAGTTCTGTTCTCGGAATGAGTTGCTTTCTTACTAAGAGTCTTCAGTGCAGCACAATCAAACTTTGCTAGTTTCTGTAATCTAAAAAGATTTACAACTTAGTACATTCGCCTCATTTCTAAAGTAGTTTCTTTAGAAAACAAACATCTTCATTGCCGAACACTATACTGTGTGAAATAAGCTAGTTGTGTTCTCGGAACGAGTTGCTTTCTTACGAAGAGTCTTCACTGCAGCAAGGCCAAACTTTGCTAGTTTGTGTAATGTAAGAAGATGTACAACTCAGTAGATTCATTTCATTTCTAACGTAGTTTGTTTAGAAAACAAACACTTTGATTCCCCAACACAGTACTGTGTGAAATAAGCTAGTTCTTTTCTCGGAATGAGTTCCTTTCTTACCAAGAGTCTTCAGTGCAGCAAGATCAAGCTTTGCTAGCTTGTGTAATCTAACAAGATGTACAAATTCGTAGGTTTGCTACATTTCAAATGGAGTTTGCATGGAAAACTAACACCTTGATTATCCAACACTGTACTGTGTGAATTAAGCCAGTTCTGTTCTCGGAATGAGTTGCTTTGTTACGAAGAGTCTTCAGTGCAGCACAATCAAACTTTGCTAGTTTCTGTAATCTAAAATGATTTACAACTTAGTACATTCATTTCATTTCTAAAGTAGTTTCTTTAGAAAACAAACACTTTCATTCCGAACACTGTACTGTGTGAAATAAGCTAGTTGTGTTCTCGGGCGAGTTGCTTTCTTCTGAAGAGTCTTCACTGCAGCAAGGCCAAACTTTGCTAGTTTGTGTAATCTAACAAGATGTACAACTTAGTAGATTCATTTCATTTCTAACGTAGTTTGTTTAGAAAACAAACACTTTGATTCCCCAACACAGTACTGTGTGAAATAAGCTAGTTCTTTTCTCAGAATGAGTTCCTTTCTTACCAAGAGTCTTCAGTGCAGCAAGATCAAAGCTTTGCTAGCTTGTGTAATCCAACAAGATGTACAAATTAGTAGATTCATTACATTTCAAATGCAGTTTGTTTGGAAAACAAACACTTTGATTCTCAAGACTGTACTGTGTGAATTAAGCTAGTTCTGTTCTCGGAATGAGTTGCTTTCTTACTAAGAGTCTTCAGTGCAGCACAATCAAACTTTGCTAGTTTCTGTAATCTAAAAAGATTTACAACTTAGTACTTTCATTTCATTTCTAAAACTAGTTTCTTTAGAAAACAAACATCTTGATTCCTCAACACTGTACTGTGTGAAATAAGCTAGTTCTGTTCTCGAAGGAGTTGCTTTTTTACGAAGAGTCTTCACTGCAGCAAATCAAACTTTGCTAGTTTGTGTAATCTAACAAGATGTACAACTTAGTAGATTCATTTCATTTCTAACGTAGTTTGTTTAGAAAACAAACACTTTCATTGCCTCAACACTGTACTGTGTGAAATAAGCTAGTTGTGTTCTCGGAACCAGTTGCTTTCTTACGAAGAGTCTTCACTGCAGCAAAGATCAAACTTTGCTAGTTTCTGTAATCTAACAAGATGTACAATAAGAGATTCATTTCGTTTCTAACGTAGTTTGTTTAGAAAACAAACACTTTGATTCCTCAACACTGTACTGTGTGAATTAAGCTAGTTCTGTTCTCGGAATGAGTTGCTTTCTTAGCAAGAGTCTTCAGTGCAGCAAGATCAAACTTTGCTAGTTTGTGTAATCTAACAAGATGTACAACTTCGTAGATTAGCTACATTTCAAACGTAGTTTCTTTAGAAAACAAACACTTTGATTGCCAACACTGTACTGTGTGAATTAAGCTAGTTCTGTTTTCGGAACGAGTTGCTTTCTTACGAAAGTCTTCACTGCAGCAAGGCCAAACTTTGCTAGTTTGTGTAATCTAACAAGATGTACCATTTAGTAGATTCATTTCATTTCTAACGCAGTTTGTTTAGAAAACAAACACCTTCATTGCCAAACATGGTAATGTGTGAAATAAGCTAGTTGTGTTCTCGGACGAGTTGCTTTCTTACGAAGAGTCTTCACTGCAGCAAGATCAAACTTTGTTAGCTTGTGTAATCTAACAAGATGTACAATTTAAGAGATTCATTTCATTTTCTAACCTAGTTCATTTAGAAAACAAACACTTTGATTCCCCGACACTGTGATATAAGCTAGTTCTGTTCTCGGAACCAGTCGCTTTCTTACGAAGAGTCTTCAGTGCAGCCCAATCAAACTTTGCTAGTTTCTGTAATCTAGAAAGATGTACAACTTAGGAGATTCATTTTCATTTCTAACGTAGTTTGTTTAGAAAACAAACACTTTGATTCGCCAACACTGTACTGTGTGAAATAAGCTAGTTCTGTTTTTCGGAATGAGTTGCTTTCTTATGAAGAGTCTTCACTGCAGCAAGGCCAAACATTGCTAGTTTGTGTAATCTAACAAGATGTACCATTTAGTAGATTCATTTCATTTCTAACGTAGTTTGTTTAGAAAACAAACACCTTCATTGCCGGACACGGTAATGTGTGAAATAAGCTAGTTGTGTTCTCGGGACGAGTTGCTTTCTTACGAGGAGTCTTCACTGCAGCAAGATCAAACTTTTTTAGCTTGTGTAATCTAACAAGATGTACAACTTAGGAGATTCATTTCATTTCTAACCTAGTTTGTTTAGAAAACAAACACTTTGATTCCCCAACACTGTACTGTGTGAAATAAGCTAGTTCTGTTCTCAGAACCAGTTGCTTTCTTATGAAGAGTCTTCAGTGCAGCCCAATCAAACTTTGCTAGTTTCTGTAATCTAGAAAGATGTACAACTTAGGAGATTCATTTCGTTTCTAACGTAGTTTGTTTAGAAGACAAACACTTTGATTCCTCAACACTGTACTGTGTGAAATAAGCTAGTTCTGTTCTCGGAACCAGTTGCTTTCTTATGAAGAGTCTTCAGTGCAGCCCAATCAAACTTTGCTATTTTCTGTAATCTAGAAAGATGTACAACTTAGGAGATTCATTTCGTTTCTAACGTAGTTTGTTTAGAAGACAAACACTTTGATTCCTCAACACTGTACTGTGTGAATTAAGCTAGTTCTGTTCTCGGAACCAGTTGCTTTCTTACGAAGAGTCTTCAGTGCAGCCCAATCAAACTTTGCTAGTTTCTGTAATCTAGAAAGATGTACAACTTAGGAGATTCATTTCGTTTCTAACGTAGTTTGTTTAGAAGACAAACACTTTGATTCCTCAACTCTGTACTGTGTGAATTAAGCTAGTTCTGTTCTCGGACTGAGTTGCTTTTTATGAAGAGTCTTCAGTGCAGCACAATCAAACTTTGCTAGTTTCTGTAATCTAAAAAGATTTCCAACTTAGTACATTTGCCTTATTTCTAAAGCAGTTTCTTTAGAAAACAAACATGTTCATTGCCGAACACTGTACTGTGTGAAATAAGCTAGTTGTGTTCTCGGAACGAGTTGCTTTCTTATGAAGAGTCTTCACTGCAGCAAGGCCAATCTTTGCTAGTTTGTGTAATGTAAGAAGATGTACAACTCAGTAGATTCATTTCATTTCTAACGTAGTTTGTTCAGAAAACAAACACTTTGATTCCCCAAGACAGTCCTGTGTGAAATAAGCTAGTTCTTTGCTCAGAATGAGTTCCTTTCTTAACAAGAGTCTTCAGTACAGCAAGATCAAGCTTTGCTAGTTTGTGTAATCAAACAAGATGTACAAATTCGTAGCTTAGCTACATTTCAAATGCATTTTGTTTGGAAAACAAACACCTTGATTCACCAAGACTTTACTGTGTGAATTAAGCTAGTTCTGTTTCTCGAATGAGTTGCTTTCTTACTAAGAGTCTTCAGTGCAGCACAATCAAACTTTGCTATTTTCTGTAATCTAAAAAGATTTACAACTTAGTACATTCGCCTCATTTCTAAAGTAATTTCTTTAGAAAACAAACATCTTCATTGCCGAACACTGTACTGTGTGAAATAAGCTAGTTGTGTTCTCGGAACGAGTTGCTTTTTTACGAAGAGTCTTCACTGCAGCAAGGCCAAACTTTGCTAGTTTGTGTAATCTAACAAGATGTACAATTCACTACATTCATTTCATTTCTAACGCAGTTTGTTTAGAAAACAAACACTTTCATTGCCAAACATGGTAATGTGTGAAATAAGCTAGTTGTGTTCTCGGAACGAGTTGCTTTCTTATGAATAGTCTTCACTGCAGCAAGGTCAAACTTTGCTAGCTTGTGAAATCTAACAAGATGTACAACATAAGAGATTCATTTCATTTCATTTCTAACGTAGTTTGTTTACAAAACAAACACTTTGATTCCTCAACACTGTACTGTGTGAATTAAGCTAGTTCTGTTCTTGGAATGAGTTGCTTTCTTACCAAGAGTCTTCACTGCAGCAAGATCAAACTTTGCTAGTTTGTGTAATCTAACAAGATGTACAACTTCGTAGGTTATTTCATTTCAAACGTAGTTTGTTTTGAAAACAAACACCTTGATTACTGAAAACTCCGATTACTGTGTGAATTAAGCTAGTTCTGTTCTCGGAACGAGTTGCTTTCTTATGAAGAGTCTTCACTGCAGCAAGATCAAACTTTGTTAGTTTGTTTAATCTAACAAGATGTACAATTTAGTAGATTCATTTCATTTTCTAACGTAGTTTGTTTAGAAAACAAACACCTTGATTCCCCAACACTGTACTGTGTGAAATAAGCTAGTTCTGTTCTCGGAACCAGTTGCTTTCTTGAAGAGTCTTCAGTGCAGCCCAATCAAACTTTGCTAGTTTGTGTAATCTAACAAGATGTACAACTTAGGAGATTCATTTCATTTCTAACGTAGTTTGTTTAGAAACAAACACTTTGATTCCTCAACACTGTACTGTGAAATAAGCTAGTTCTGTTCTCGGAACCAGTTGCTTTCTTATGAAGAGTCTTCAGTGCAGCCCAATCAAACTTTGCTAGTTTCTGTAATCTAGAAAGATGTACAACTTAGGAGATTCATTTCGTTTCTAACGTAGTTTGTTTAGAAGACAAACACTTTCATTCCTCAACACTGTACTGTGTGAAATAAGCTAGTTCTGTTTCGGAACCAGTTGCTTTCTTACAGAAGAGTCTTCAGTGCAGCCCAATCAAACTTTGCTAGTTTCTGTAATCTAGAAAGATGTACAACTTAGGAGATTCATTTCGTTTCTAACGTAGTTTGTTTTTAGAAGACAAACACTTTGATTCCTCAACACTGTACTGTGTGAATTAAGCTAGTTCTGTTCTCGGACTGAGTTGCTTTTTATGAAGAGTCTTCAGTGCAGCACAATCAAACTTTGCTAGTTTCTGTAATCTAAAAAGATTACAAGATACATTCATTTTATTTCTAAAGTTTCTTTAGAAAACAAACACTTCATTTCCTCAACACTGTACTGTGTGAAATAAGCTAGTTGTGTTCAAACTAGTTGCTTTTTACGAAGAGTCTTCACTGCAAATCAATCTTTGCTAGTTTGTGTAATGTAAGAAGATGTACAACTCAGTAGATTCATTTCATTTCTAATGTAGTTTGTTTAGGAAAACAAACACTTTGATTCCCAACACTGTCCTGTGTTGGTTCTTTGCTCAGAATGAGTTCTTTCTTAACAAGAGTCTTCAGTACAGCAAGATCAAGCTTTGCTAGTTTCTGTAATCAAAGAAAGATGTACAAATTAGTAGATTCATTTCATTTCTAATGTAGTTTGTTTAGAAAACAAACACTTTGATTCCTCAAACACTGTACTGTGTGAATTAAGCTAGTTCTGTTCTCGGAATGAGTTGCTTTCTTACTAAGAGTCTTCAGTGCAGCACAATCAAACTTTGCTAGTTTCTGTAATCTAAAAAGATTTACAACTTATTACATTTGCCTCATTTCTAAAGTAGTTTGTTTAGAAAACAAACATCTTCATTGCCAACACTGTACTGTGTGAAATAAGCTAGTTGTGTTCTCAGAAGCAGTTGCTTTCTTACGAAGAGTCTTCACTGCAGCACAATCAAACATTGCTAGTTTCTGTAATCTAACAAGATTTACAATTCACTACAATCATTTCATTCCTAACGCAGTTTGTTTAGAAAAGAAACACTTTCATTGCCAAACATGGTAATGTGTGAAATAAGCTAGTTGTGTTCTCGGAACGAGTTACTGTCTTATGTGGAGTCTTCACTGCAGCAAGGCCAAACTTTGCTAGCTTGTGAAATCTAACAAGATGTACAACTCAGTAGATTTCATTTCATTTCTAACGTAGTTTGTTAGA
Organism: Orientallactaga sibirica; assembly: GCA_036365145.1. NCBI lineage: Eukaryota > Metazoa > Chordata > Mammalia > Rodentia > Dipodidae > Orientallactaga > Orientallactaga sibirica. The sequence goes on from JAEOAD010002528.1 coordinate 66,631, forward strand.
AAACAAACACTTTGATTCCTCAACACTGTACTGTGTAAATTAAGCTTGTTCTGTTCTCGGAATGAGTTGTTTCTTACCAAGAGTCTTCAGTGTAGCAAGGTCAAACTTTGCTAGTTTGTGTAATCTAACAAGATGTACAACTTCGTAGGTTAGCTACATTTCAAACGTAGTTTGCTTTGAAAACAAACACCTTGATTCGCCAACTCCGTACTGTGTGAATTAAGCTAGTTCTGTTTTGGGACGAGTTGCTTTGTTATGAGGAGTCTTCACTGCAGCAAGATCAAACTTTGTTAGCTTTTGTAATCTAACAAGACGTACAACTTAGGAGAATCATTTCATTTCTAACGTAGTTTGTTTAGAAAACAAACACTTTGATTCCCCAACACTGTACTGTGTGAAATAAGCTAGTTCTGTTCTCAGAACCAGTTGCTTTCTTACGAAGAGTGTTCAGTGCATCCCAATCAAACTTTGCTAGTTTCTGTAATCTAGAAAGATGTACAACTTAGGAGATTCATTTCGTTTCTAACGTAGTTTGTTTAGAAGACAAACACTTTGATTCCTCAACACTGTACTGTGTGAATTAAGCTAGTTCTGTTCTCGGAATGAGTTCCTTTGTTACGAAGAGTCTTCAGTGCAGCAGAATCAATCTTTGCTAGTTTCTGTAATCTAAAAAGATTTACAACTTAGTACATTCGGCTTATTTCTTTTTTTTTTATCAATATATATTTTTTATTTATATTATTCTGATTTTACATTCATAGTATTGGTTCCATTGTCCTCCTCCCCTTCCTCCCACTTTCAAAGGGGCCCTCATCAATGGGGAATGTTTATCCTGCATTGTGAGTTTGCTCAAGAGTTCTGGTGGATAGGCCCCAGTCTCTGTGCATAATGCCCCAACTTGTGACTCTAACAATCTTTCGCCCCTTCTTCATGAGTTTCCCTGAGCCACATTGGGGTCATTTTAGTTCTGCTTCCTTGATGAGGTTTTGGGAGCCTCTGTGTCTCTGGATATCTGGCTAATGACTGGAGTTGGATGTTCTCTGTATTTATCTCCTTCAGCCTTTTTTCTGGTGTTGTGATCGCCTTGTGCGGTGTATTCTTGCCCTTCCCCTGCGTTGTTCTATGGTTTCAGCTGGTGAGGTGTGGTTAGCTGATCCTCCCTTCAGGTTCATTGTCCACCTGAAAAGAGATAAGCAAATTCTCCAACGGAGAGAGAAGTTAGTACTAGATAGAAGGGATAACCATATATGTTTTGGAGGGAACTTTATATGCATTGGCTCTCTTCTAGCCTACTTTTGGTGGCCACTAGATCTTGGAGACTGAGCTCATTTTTTGTACATGGCTCTGACTTATTTCCCAGTTCTAGAAATGAGTTCCACTCCACTGAGTGGATCTATTAGCCAAATCAAGAACAGTTGGTTACCCCCCATGGCTGATTGCCACTACTGCACTTGTATGAGCATTACGTCAGATGGTTTCCTGCTGGGTATCTTAGACTGCAAGTTGTTTGGACCAATGTCAGACATTTCCCCAGTTGCTCATGTGTAGCACCCTCTGGTACTAGACTCGCTAACTGTCTGGGGACTGACCTTCTTCCAGATTCTGGCCAGGTCTCTCTGTGTTTGGTCTTACACACGTATGCTGTCTTCGACAGTAGGGGTCTTACCATTAACCTTTGTGGGTCACCAAGTACTCTGACAGAAGTCTGTCTTTTTGGGAAACCTTGTAGGTGTTTCAGATCAACAGCTCATTGTGGAAGTTAACCCTTGCTGGCACTGGGAGTTATAAGTCTGCACCTAGGAAGGTGAGGAGGAAAAAGATATATAATGTAAAAGAGAGTGAGTATAGAGAGGAGAGAGAGAGAGAGAGAGGGAGGGAGAGAAGAGAAAGAGAAGCAGGACAAGATTAAAGTTGGCCTTCATCATTTCTCTCCAGGTTCCTGTGGTTCGAGTATTCCCTCCGTAGGGCCTGCTGAAGGATCACTGTTTTAGCCTGTTGTCCAGAGTAAAGGGTTTTGTATTATTTTTCCCTTTTGGGTCCCAATTTGTATCCCCCTTGTCCTCCCTCCCACCCTCTGATTCCCTCCCCACCATTACCCTCCCTCCATCCCACCCTCCTTCGTGTCTCGTCCTCAGAGAGTTTATTAGGTTTGGCCACATGTCACGTGGAATCCGGTTAGGGGCGACAGATAAATGAGACCATGCGATTATCTTTTTGTGCTTGGGTGAGCTCACTGAGGATGATCTGTTCCATGTTTGACCATTTTTTCAAATTTCCTTATTTCATCTTTCCTTACTGCTAAGTAGAAATTCCATAGTATAGATATACCACATCTTTGTTATCCATTCATCTAGTGATGGACACCTGGGTTGATTCCAGCTCTTTGCTATTATGAATTGAGCAGCTATAAACATGGTTGAGCAAATGTTTCTGATCTGGGGCTTGGGGCCTTTAGGGTAAATGCCCAATAAAGGGAATAACTGGATCCACTGGTAAGTCTATGGCCATCCTTTTCAATAGTCTCCATATAGCTGTCCATAGTGGTTGAACCATTTTACATTCCACCAACAGTGAAGACTTGTTCCTATTTCTCCACAGCCTCGCCAGCATTTGTTTTCATTGTTTTTTTTAATGTTAGCCATCCTTACTGGGGTAAGGTGGAATCTCATTGTTGTTTTAATTTGCATTTCCTTGATGATTAGGGATGTTGAACATTTTCTTAAATGTGTGTTTGCTATTTGTATTTCTTCCTCTGAGAACTCCCTGTGCAGTTCTCTGCCCCACTTTGTGAGTGGGTTGATTGGTGATTTATTGTTTAGGTTTTGGAGTTCTTTGTAGATTCTAGAAATTAGGCCTTTGTCAGTTGTATAGCTGGTGAAAATTTTCTCCCATTCTGTGGGTATTCTGCTGGCTTTGGCTATTATATTTTTATCAGTGAAAAAGCTTTTCAGCTTCATGAGATCCCAATGGTTGAGTGATTGTTTAATTTCCTGAGCTGCTGAGGTTTTGTTCAGGAAATCTTTTCCACTCCTATATCATGGAAGGTTCCTCCTATTTTTCTTCCAGTAGTAGCAGAGTTTCTGGTTTTATATTAAGTCTTTTATCCATTTGGACTTAATTTTTGTGCATGGAGAGATGTGTATGTCGAGTTTCATTTTCCTACATATGGTTGTCCAGTTTGTCCAGCACCATTTGTTGAAGATGCTGTCCTTTTCCATTCTACATTGCTAGGGCCTTTGTCGAATATCAAGTAGCTATAGTTTCTGACCCAAAGTCTGGGTCTTCAATTCTGTTCCATTGGTCTGTATTCCTGTTTTTGTGCCAGTACCAGGTTGTTTTTATTACAATGGCTTTGTAGTATAACTTTAGATCAGGTATGGTGATGCCTCCAGAGGTGTTTCTTTTGCTGAGGATGAGCTTGGATATCCGAGGCCTTCTGCCTTTCCATATGAATTTTGAGATACTTTTTCTATCTCATTGAAGAAGGAAGTTGGGATTTTTATCGGCATTGCATTGAATCTATAAAGTGCTTTTGGTAAAATTGCCATTTTCACAATGTTAATTCTACCAATCCAGGAGCATGGGAGGTCTTTCCATTTTTGTAGGACCTCCTCAATTTCCTTTGAGAGTTTTTATGTTTTCATTGTATAGAGTCTTTCACTTCCTTAGTTAATGTTATTCCAAGGTATTTTATTTTCTTTGTTGCAATTGAAAATGGGACGATGTTAGTTATTTCTTTTTCTGTCTCTTTGTCCTTTGCATACAAAAAGGCTACTGATTTCTGTGCATTTATTTTGTATCCTGCTACTTTGCTGAAGGCGCTAATCACCTTTAAGAGTTTTGGGATGGAAGTTCTCGGGTCACTTATGTATAGAATCATGTCATCTGCGAATAGGGCTAACTTAACTTCTTCCTTTTTTTTCCAATTTGTATCCCTTGATTTCTTTCTCCTGTCTTATTGCTTGAGCTAATACTTCTAGCACTATGTTGAAGAGCAGAGGTGAGTGGACACCCCTGCCTTGTTCCTGACCTCAATGGGAATTCCTTCAGCCTCTCCCCATTAGAATTACTTGGGCTTTAGGTGCTTTATATATAGCCTTTATTATGTTGAGATAAAGGCCGCCCATACCTATTCTCTCCAATGTTTTGATCATGAAGTGATGTTGTATTTTGTCAAAGGCCTTTTCTGCATCTATCGAAATGACCATGTGGTTTTTGTGTTTCAGCTTGTTTATGTGGTGTATTACATTGACAGATTTCCGTATGTTGAACCACCCTGCGTTCCAGGGATGAAGCCTACTTGATCAAGGTGGATAATGCTTTTGATGTACTGTTGAATTCGGTTTGCAAGAATTTTGTTCAGGATCTTTGCATCTATGTTCATCAGAGAAATGGGCCTATAATTTTCCTTTCTTGTAAGTCCCTTCCTGGTTTTGGAATTAGGTGATACTAGCTTCATAAAAAGAGTTAGGATCTCTCCCTGTTCTCCTATTGTGTGGCAGAGTTTGAGAAGAATTGGTTTCAGTTCTTCCATGAAGGTTTGGTAGAATTCTGCTGAGAAGCCATCTGGTCCTGGACTCTTCTTTTTGGGAGGTGTTTGATTACCTCTTCTATCTCGAAGGGTGTGATGGGTTTGTTTAGGAAATTAATCTGCTCTGGACTTAGCTTTGGTAGGTGGTATGTGTCTAGAAATTCATCCATTTCCTCCATATTTTCCTGTTTTATGGAGTAGAGGTTTTTAAAATAAGTCCTAATAACTCTTCCTATTCGCTCATGTCTGTTGTGATCTCTCCTTTTCATTTCTAATTTTGTTGATTTGAAGTGTTTCTTTTTCTGCTTGATCAAATTGGCAGGGGTGTATCAATCTTGTTAATTTTTCGAAGAACCAGCTCTTTGTTTCGTCAATTTTCTTAATTGTCCTCTTAGTTTCCAATTCATTAATTTCTGCTCTGATTTTAATTATTTCTTTCCATCTGGAAATTTTTGGGTTGGCTTCTTCTAGCCTTTCCAATGCTTTTAGGTGAATGGTCAGGTTATTGATTTGGGATCTTTCTATTTTTCTTATGATGGCATTTAGTGCTATGATTTTTCCCCTAAGGACTGCTGCCTTCATTGTGTCCCACAAGTTTTGGTATGATGTGTTCTCATTGTCACTGAGTTCTAGAAATTTTGCAATTTCATTCTTTATTTCATCCACAACCCATTTGTTGTTTAAAAGTGTGTTGTTCAATTTCCAGGAGGTAGAGGATTCCTGGTGTACTTTTTGTTGTTAATTTCTAGCATTACAGCATTGTGGTCTGATATCATGCAGGAAATTACATCAATTTTCTTGAAAGTGTGGAGGCAGGCTTTGTGGCCTAGTACATGATCTATTTAGAGAAGGTTCCATGTGCTGCTGAGAAGAATGTGTAATCTGTAGATTTTGGGTGGAATGTTCTGTATACGTCCGTTAGGTCTAATTGGTCTGTGGTGTTGTTGAGCTCTCTTATTCTCTATTAATTTTCTGTTTAGATGATCTATCCATTGTTGATAGTGGAGTATTGAAGTCCCCGACTATGATGATGTTGGTGTTTATTTCTGTTTTGTTGCCAAGTAGATTTTGCTTTATGAATTGTGGTGCACCTGTGTTTGGTGCATAAATATTGATGATTGTGATGTCCTCTTTCTTGTTGGATTGTTCCCTTGACAAGTTAGAAGTGGCCTTCTTTGTGTTTTTTGGTTAATTTTGGTTTGAAGTCTATTTTATCTGATATAAGTATAGCTACGCCTTTTTTTTTTGTATTTGTGTTTGCTTGGAATATCATTTTCCACCCTTTCACCCTAAGGAGGTGTCTGTCTTTAGTGGTGAGGTGGGTTTCTTGAAGACAGCAGATTGAGGGGTCCAGTTTTCTGATCCACCCTGTTAGCTTATGTCTTTTGATGGGTGAATTGAGGCCATTAATGTTCAGAGATATTAGTTTGAGGTTTGATTTAATACCAGCCATATTGTAGTGGACTGTGGTCATTGTGGGTTTTTTTTTTTTTTTTTTTTGGTAAGGGGTTAATGTGGACTGCTTCTTGAGGCTCTTGAGATTGGTTATTTGTTTCTTCTGTGTGAAGAATTCCCTGAAGTACTTTCTGTAGGTTTGGCTTTGTGTTCATATATTTGTAGAGATGAGTTTTATCATGGAATGTTTTTCTTTCACCATCTATTATGAGGGATACTTTTGCTGGATAGAGTAGTTGTGGCTGAAACCATGGGTTCTTAGAGTTTGCAGTGTTCCATTCCAGGCCCTTCTGGCTTTTAGGGTTTCCATTGAGAAATCTGAGGTAATTCTAATGGGGTTCCCTTTATATGTAATGTGTTGTTTTTCCCTGGCTGCTTTTAGGATTTTCTCTTTGTGCTTGATGTTTAGAGTCTTAAAGATAATGTGTCTCGGAGAATTTCTCCTTTGTCCAGTCTGTTTGGAGTTCTTGTAGCTTCTTGTAGCTTGATGGGATTTTCTCTTGAGAGAGTGGGAAAGTTTTCTTCAATTATTTTGTTGAATAAGCTTTCCATTCCTTTAGTATGTGTTTCTTCCCCCTCTGGTATGCCAATGATCCTAATGTTTGGACCTTCAGGGTATCCCACATTTCCTCATGTTCTGTTCACAATAATTTTTGAACTTGTTGAAGTTTCTGGACTCACGAACTGTTTTTCTGTTTTGTCTTCCAGTTCTGAGTTTCTATCCTCTACTTGGCTGACTCTATTCTTAAGAGCTTCTATAGAGTTTTGGGTTTGTTCAATTTGGTTCATATTTTCTACTGTTTTTTTATGTATAGTTTCCATCCCTCTGTCTAGTTCCCTTTTCACATCATTTTCTGACCTTCTTAATGCTTCTTGAGTTCATCCTTGCATTTTTTATGTCTTCATTGAACTTAGCCATCTGGTTATTGAGGACTTCTTTTTCACTCTCCTTCAGCTCATTTAACTGTTTTTGGAACCCTTCCTGGTTTCCTTTCTATTAGGTCTAATCTAGCAAGGATAACATTCATACAATTATTGGCTCTTTGTTGACTTTCTGAGAGTTGTGCTATTTGTTTTTGGCCAGGGTTGCATAGCTTGTCTCTTCATTTTGGGGTTCTGATTCTAATGTCTCTTCTATGATTTGCTTGAGACATCCATTGTAGGACTGGATAGTGTAGCTTGATTTATTTGTATCTGGTTTTTCATGCTCTTCCTTTTTCTGTGATCTGCGCATCACACTAGTTCAGAGACACTGGCTCAGTGGGATCTGTCTTGTGATGGCACAGGAATGGGTGGGGCTTGACCTGCAGTGTGGTTGCACAGGTTCCAGGCAGGTGATATGGCTCCACAGGCCCAGGACACCTGCCTGTGATGGTGCATCGGGCCTGGCCGGGGAGTCAGAAGTGGGACAAATATGTCTTGCTCAGTGGATCCACAGACCCAAACGCCTGGCTGCAATGGCGAGCTCAGGGGCTCTGGCCAGGGAGCAGGAAGTGGGACAAATCTGTCTCACTCAGAAGATCCACAGACTCAGGCACCCCACCGCGATGGCTCACTCAGGGGCTTTGGCCGGGGAGCAGGGCGTGGGGACGAATCTGTCTCACTCGTTGGATCCACAGCCCCAGACACCTAACTATTGTCACGCCCGGGGGTTCTGGCCGGGATCAGGAAGTGGGACGAAACTGTCTCACTCTGTGGACCCGGGCGCCTAACTGTAATGGCACGCCCAGGGGGCTCTGGGAGCAGGAAGCGGGACTAAACTGTCTCACTCTGTGGACCCGGGCGCCTAACTGTATTGGCGCACCCAGGGGCTCTGGCGGGGAGCAGGAAGTGGGACGAAACTGTCTCACTCTGTGGACCCGGGCGCCTAACTGTATTGGCGCACCCAGGGGCTCTGGCCCGGGAGCAGGAAGGGGACGGAAACTGTCTCACTCTGTGGACCCGGGCACCTAGCTGTATTGGCGTGCCCAGGGGCTCTGGCAGGGGAGCAGGAAGCGGGACGAAACTGTCTCACTCTGTGGACCCGGCGCCTAACTGTATTGGCGCACCCAGGGGCTCTGGCCGGGAGCAGGAAGTGGGACGAAACCTCACACTCTGTGGACCCGGGCGCCTAACTGTATTGGCGCACCCAGGGGCTCTGGCCCGGGAGCAGGAAGCGGGACGAAACTGTCTCACTCTGTGGACCCGGGCACCTAGCTGTATTGGCGTGCCCAGGGGCTCTGGCCGGGGAGCAGGAAGTGGGACGAAACTGTCTCACTCTGTGGACCCGGCGCTGTGGACCCGGCGCCCTAACCCGGGCGCTAACTGTATTGGCACGCCCACGGGCTCTGGCTGGGAGCAGGAAGTGGGACGAAACTGTCTCACTCTGTGGACCCGGCGCCTAACTGTACTGGCACGCCCAGGGGCTCTGGCCGGGAGCAGGAAGCGGGACGAAACTGTCTCACTCTGTGGACCGGGCGCCTAACTGTATTGGCGTGCCCAGGGGCTCTGGCCGGGAGCAGGAAGCGGGACAAAACTGTCTCAATCTGTGGACCGGGGGCCTGGCTGTATTGGCGTGCCCAGGGGCTCTGGCCGGGAGCAGGGCGGGACAAAAACTGTCTCACTCAGTGGACCCGGGCGCCTAACTGTACTGGCGCGCCCAGGGGGGGCTCTGGCCGGGAGCAGGAAGCGGGACGAAACTGTCTCACTCTGTGGACCCGGGCGCCTAGCTGTATTGGCGTGCCCAGGGGCTCTGGCTGGGGAGCAGGAAGCGGGGACGAAACTGTCTCACTCAGTGGACCCGGCGCCTAACTGTATTGGCGCACCCAGGGCTCTGGCCACGGAGCAGGAAGCGGGACGAAACTGTCTCACTCAGTGACCCGGGCGCCTAACTGTATTGGCGCACCCAGGGGCTCTGGCCACGGAGCAGGAAGCGGGACGAAACTGTCTCACTCAGTGGACCCGGGCGCCTAACTGTACTGGCGCACCCAGGGGCTCTGGCCGGGGAGCAGGAAGCAGGACGAAACTGTCTCACTCTGTGGACCCGGGCGCCTAACTGGATTGGCACACCCAGGGGCTCTGGCTGGGGAGCAGGAAGTGGGACGAAACTGTCTCACTCTGTGGACTCAGGCGCCTAACTGTATTGGCGTGCCCAGGGGCTCTGGCCGGGGTCAGGAAGAGGGACGAAACTGTCTCACTCTGTGGACCCAGGCACCTAACAGGATTGGCGCGCCCAGGGGGCTATGGCCTGGGAAGTGGGGCAGATCTAGGCCGGTGGGTCCACAGACCTGGGGACCTGGCTGCAACGGTGCTCCGTGTATGGCTGGCCAGGGGCCTCAGGCAGGTCCAGCGGGACCTTTCAGGCAGTGGCGCCTGCCAAGAGCTTGGGAATCAGTGGTTTCCTTATATTGCAAATCCACCCCCACCCTCTGGAAGCATGCAGGAGCCAGCAAACCCTTTTAAAAGGTCCCTTTAACCTTAAGTATTCTTCTCTTTTCTTCCCCGTGAAGTGAGGCGAGGTTAGGTAGCTGCCATCTTGACCGGAAGTCCCATTCTATCCCATTCGGCTTATTTCTAAAGCAGTTTCTTTAGAAAACAAACATGTTCATTTCCAAACACTGTACTGTGTGAAATAAGCTAGTTGTGTTCTCAGAATGAGTTGCTTTCTGACGAAGAGTCTTCACTGCAGCAAGGCCAAACATTGCTAGTTTGTGTAATCTAACAAGATGTACCATTTCATAGATTCCTTTAATTTCTAATGTAGTTTGTTCAGAAAACCAACACTTTGCTTCCCCAACACAGTACTGTGTGAAATAAGCTAGTCTTTTCTCGGAATGAGTTCCTTTCTTACCAAGAGTCTTCAGTGCAGCAAGATCAAGCTTTGCTAGCTTGTGTAATCTAACAAGACGTACAACTTCGTAGGTTAGCTGCATTTCAAATGTAGTTTGCTTTGAAAACAAACACTTGATTCGCCAACTCTGTACTGTGTGAATAAGCTAGTTTCTGTTTTGAACAGACTTGCTTTCTTACGAAGATTGTTCACTGCAGCAAGGCCAAACATTGCTAGTTAGTGTAATCTAACAAGATGTACCATTTTCTACATTCATTTCATTTCTAACGTAGTTTGTTTAGAAAAAACAAACACCTTCATTCCCGGACATTGTAATGTGTGATATATGGCTGCAGTTGTGTTCTAGGAATGGTTGCTTTGAAAACAGCAAATCACTTTGTTAGTTTGTGTAATCTAACAAGATGTACCAGATTCCATTTCTAATGTAGTTTGGCATTCCTAACACTGTGATATAAGCTAGTCTGTTTGGGAGTTGCTTTCTTACTAAGTGGTCTTCAATGCAGCACAATGAAACTTTGCTAGTTTGTGTAATCTAAAACCTGCCTCATTTCTAAAGTAGTTTTTTTGAAAACAAACATCTTCATTGCGAACACTGTGTGAGCCTAATTGTGTTCTTTGCTTTCTTACAAAGAGTCTTCACTACAGCAAGGCCAAACTTTTTAACAAGATGTACAATCTACAAGATTCATTTCATTTTAAAGAAGTTTGTTGAGAAAACAAACACCTTCATTGCCAAACATTGTAATGTGTGAAATAAGCTATTTGTGTTTCTTCTTTCCGTGAAGTCTTAACTGCAGCAAGATCAAACTTTGCTAGCTTGTGGAATCTAAAAAGATGTACAACATAAGAGTTTCATTTGTTTCTACCGTAATTTGAAGAAAACAAACACTTTGATTCCTCAACACTGTCGTGTGAATTAAGCTAGTTCTGTTCTAAAATGAGTTGCTTTCTTTAGTCTTCAAAACAAACATGTTTGCTAGTTTGTGTAATCTAACAAGATGTACAAATTCGTAGGTTAGCTTCATTTCAAACGTAGTTTGCTTTGAAAACAAACACCTTGATTGTCCGTACTGTGTGAATTAAGCAAGTTCTCAGGAATGAGTTGCTTTCTTACGAAGAGTCTTCACTGCAACAAGGCCAAACATTGCTAGTTTGTGTAATCTAACAAGATGTACCATTTTAGTTTCATTTAATTTCTAATGTAGTTTGTTTAGAAAAAACACTTTGATTCCCCAACACAGTACTGTGTGAAATAAGCTAGTTGTGTTCTCGGAATGAGTTCCTTTCTTACCAAGAGTCTTCACTGCAGCAAGATCAAGCTTTGTTAGCTTGTGTAATCTAACAAGATGTCCAACTTAGGAGATTCATTTCATTTCAAAGGTTGTTTGTTTGAAAACAAACACTTTGATTCGCCAACTCTGTACTGTGTGAATTAAGCTAGTTCTGTTCTCGGACCAGTTGCTTTCTTACGAAGATTGTCTTCACTGCAGCAAGGCCAAACATTGCTAGTGTGTGTAATCTAACAAGATGTTTACAATTTTCTACATTCATTTCATTTCTAACGTAGTTTGTTTAGAAAACAAACACCTTCATTGCCTCAACACTTTACTGTGTGATATAAGCTAGTTCTGTTCTCGAATGAGTTGCTTTCTTACGAGGAGTCTTCACTGCAGCAAGATCAAACTTTGTTAGCTTGTGTAATCTAACAAGATGTACAACTTAGGAGATTCATTTCATTTCTAAAGTAGTTTGTTTATAAAACAAACACTTTGATTGCCTAACACTGTACTGTGTGAAATAAGCTAGTTCTGTTCTCGGAATGAGTTGCTTTCTTACTAAGAGTCTTCAATGCAGCAAGGAAAAACTTTGCTAGTTTGTGTAATCTAAAAGATTTACAACTTAGTACATTCATTTCATTTCTAAAGTAGTTTCTTTTGAAAACAAACATCTTGATTCCCAACACAGTATTGTGTGTAATAAGCTAATTGTGTTCTCGGAATGAGTTGCTTTCTTACAAAGAGTCTTCAGTGTAGCAAGATCAAACTTTGCTAGTTTGTGTAATCTAACAAGATGTACAATTCACAAGATTCATTTCATGTCTAACGCAGTTTGTTTAGAAAACAAACACCTTCATTGCCAAACACGGTAATGTGTGAAATAAGCTATTTGTGTTCTCAGAACGAGTTGCTTTCTCACGAATAGTCTTAACTGCAGCAAGATCAAACTTTGCTAGCTTGTGGAATCTAAAAAGATGTACAACATAAGAGTTTCATTTCGTTTCTAACGTAATTTGTTTAGAAAACAAACACTTTGATTCCTCAACACTGTACCGTGTGAATTAAGCTAGTTCTGTTCTCGGAATGAGTTGCTTTCTTACCAAGAGTCTTCAGTTTAGCAAGATCAAGCTTTGCTAGTTTGTGTAATCTAACAAGATGTACAAATTCGTAGGTTAGCTACATTTCAAACGTAGTTTGCTTTGAAAACAAACACCTTGATTCGCCAACTCCGTACTGTGTGAATTAAGCAAGTTGTTTTTGGAATGAGTTGCTTTCTTACGAAGAGTCTTCACTGCAACAAGGCCAAACATTGCTAGTTTGTGTAATCTAACAAGATGTACCATTTAGTAGTTTCATTTCATTTCTAACTTAGTTTGTTTAGAAAACAAACACCTTCATTGCCGGACACGGTAATGTGTGAAATAAGCTAGTTGTGTTCTCGGGACGAGTTGCTTTCTTACGAGGAATCTTCACTGCAGCAAGATCAAACTTTGTTAGCTTGTGTAATCTAACAAGATGTCCAACTTAGGAGATTCATTTCATTTCTAAGGTTGTTTGTTTAGAAAACAAACACTTTGATTCCCCAACACTGTACTGTGTGAAATAAGCTAGTTCTGTTCTTGGGACCAGTTGCTTTCATATGAAGAGTCTTCAGTGCAGCCTAATCAAACTTTTGCTAGTGTGTGTAATCTAAAAAGATGTACAACTTAGGAGATTCATTTTTGTTTTCAACGTAGTTTGTTTAGAAAACAAACACTTTGATTCCTCAACACTTTACTGTGTGAATTAAGCTAGTTCTGTTCTCGAATGAGTTGCTTTGTTAAAAGAGTCTTCAGTGCAGCACAATCAAACTTTGCTAGTTTCTGTAATGTAGAAAGATTTACAACTTAGTAGATTCGCTTTATTTCTAAAGCAGTTTCTTTAGAAAATAAACATCTTCATTGCCGAACACTGTACTGTGTGAAATAAGCTAGTTCTGTTCTCGCAACGAGTTGCTTTCTTATGAAGAGTCTTCACTGCACCAAGGAAAAACTTTGCTAGTTGGTGTAATGTAAGAAGATGTACAAATCAGTAGATTCATTTCATTTCTAACGTAGTTTGTTGAGAAAGCAAACACTTTGATTCCCCAACACAGTATTGTGTGAAATAAGCTAGTTATTTCTCGGAATGAGTTCCTTTCTTACCAAGAGTCTTCAGTGTAGCAAGATCAAGCTTTGCTAGCTTGTGTAATCTAAAAAGATGTACAAATTCATAGGTTAGCTACATTTCAAATGCAGTTTGCTTGGAAAACAAACACCTTGATTCGCCAACACTGTACTGTGTGAATTAAGCTAGTTCTGTTCTCGGAATGAGTTGCTTTCTTACGAAGAGTCTTCAGTGCAGCAAGATCAAACTTTGCCAGTTTGTGTACTCTAACAAGATGCACAATTTAATGGAATCATTTCATTTATAACGTAGTTTGTTTATAAAACAAATACCTTAATTGCCAAACACTGTACTGTATTATATTCGCTAGTTCTGTTCTTAGAATGAGTTGCTTTCTTATGAAGAGTCTTTAGTCCAGCAAGACCAAAATTGCTAGTTTCTGTAATCTAACAAGATGTACAACTTAGTAGATTCACCTCATTTCTAACGTAGTTTGTTTAGAAAACAAACACCTTCATTGACGAACACAGTACTGTGTGAAATATGCTAGTTCTATTGTAGGAATGATTGCTTTCTTATGAAGAGTCTTTAGTGAAGCAAGATCAAACTTTGCTAGTTTCTGTAATCTAGCAAGATGTACAACTTAGTAGATTTTACCTCATTTCTAATGTAGTTTGTTTAGAACACAAACACCTTCATTGCCGAAACACAACTGTGTAAAGTATGCTAGTTCTATTCTAGGAATGAGTTGCTTTCTTACAAAGAGTCTTCAGTGCAGCAAGATCAAACTTTTGTAGCTTGTGTAATCTAACAAGATGTACAACTGAGTAGTTTAGCTTCTTTTTCTCATGTAGTTTGTTTACAAAACAAACACCTTGAATCACACTGTACTGTGTGAAATAAGCTAGTTCTGTTTTTCGGAATGAGTTGCTTTCTTATGGAGAGTCTTTAGTGCAGCAAGATCAAACTTTCCTAGATTGTGTAACCTAACAAGATGTACAACTTAGTAGATTCGTCTTGTTTCTAAAGCAGTTTCTTTAGAAAACAAACATCTTCATTGCCGAACACTGTACTGTGAAAATAAGCAAGTTCTGTTCTATGAATTGGCTCCTTTAGTACATAGAGGTTTCAGTGCAGCAAGATCAAACTTGCCTAGTGTGTGTATTGTATTATGTTGTACAACTTAGTAGATTTGCTTCATTTCTAAAGTAGTTTGTTTAGAAAACAAACATCTTCATTGCCGACCACTGTACTGTGTAAAATATGCTAGTTCTGTTCTCGGAATGAGTTGTTTTCAAATGAAAAGGTTTGAGTGCAGGAAGTTCAAAGTTTCCTCCTTTGTGTAATCTACCAAGATGTACAACATAGTAGATTCGATTCATTTCTAGAGTAGTTTGTATAGAAAACAAATATCTACATTGCTGAACACTGTACTGTGTGAAATAAGCCATTTATGTTCTATGAAGGACTTGCTTTTCTATGAAGACGTTTCAGTGCAGCAAGATCAATTGTTCCTAGTTTGTGTAATCTACCAAGATGTACAACTTAGTATATTCAGTTCATTTCTAAAGTAGTTTGTTTAGAAAACAAACATCTTCATTACTGAACACTGTATTGTGTGAAATAAGCAAGTTCTGTTCTAAGGAGCAGTTTCTTTTCCTACGAATAGGTTTCAGTGCAGCAAGATCAAATATTACTAGTTTGTGTAATCTTCCAAAATGTACAACTTAGTAGATTCACTTCATTTCTAACA
>JAEOAD010001821.1:0-23735 GCA_036365145.1 Orientallactaga sibirica
GCCTCCCTCCTAGTTCTGCTGGGATGAAAAGCGTGAGCACCACCGTAGACATATTTTATTTTTCATCATTATTATTATTATTATCATTCATTTTATTATTTTTATTATTTATAGGAGAGATAGAAGGAGTCAGACAGAGAGAGAGAGAGAGAATGTGACTTCCAGGTAAGCCTGAGCTACAGTGAGATCCTACCTTCTAGGCTAAGGGCCCATTGCAGAAGAGAGTTGGAAAGAATATAAGATCCAAAGGAAGAGTAGGACTCCTTACAACGTGCTGATCCAAACACAAAATGGCCTGGATATCCATGACTTTGCAGTTCCTGGTCCTCTCTACACAAGATCATTATCATAGGAGGAAAAGATCATGACATCAAACTGAAAAGAGACTGATTGGAAGGGGGAGGAGAAATAACAGAGAGTGAAGTTTCAAAGGGGAAAGGGGGGAAGAGAGGGAAGTACCATGGGATACTGTCTCAAATAAAGGACTTGTCAATAAAAATAAATTTAAAATAATTTTAAAATAAAATCAAACTAAATCTACTTATAAAAACCAAATCTTGAACTGGGCATGGTGGCACAAACCTTTAATCCCTGCACACTACAGGCAGAGGGATGAAGACTGCAGCAAGTTTGAGGCCACCCTGAGAATACATAATGAATTCCAGGTCAGGCTGGGCTAGAGGGAGACCTTACCTTGAAAAACAAAACAAACAAACAAAAAATCCCTGGGAACTGTAAATACAGAATATCACCATGATTGTGGAAAGCTGTACTGAACAGTGCTAGATAGACAGCCAGGTCTTACAATGTTATACATTTGCAATTAATCAGTCAACATTAAAAAAATAAAATGAAATCATTCTACGTGTTGGTGTACACCTTTACTCACAAAGAGGTAGGAGGATTGGTGTGAGTTTGAGGCCAGTTTGAGACTAAATAGGGAATTTCAAGTCAGCCTGGGCTATAGCAAGACCCTACCTCAAAAAAATAAATAAATAAAAACTTAACTTTACCACTATGCTTATGATTAAATGTCAATATGCTTGAAAATGATTAATTTGACCCCATGTTGTTTACTCAATTGTGGCCTATATTGTTAATAAATCCACCTGACAAAACGTTCCCGGGACTTTTTACGAAGAAATAGGTTAACTTGTTCTTGAAAAAAAGGTAGTGTGGAAACATCATGAATTAATAGGAGCTTGAAAGCTCCAGTAAATGGTGTTAAAGACAAGAACTATTAATTATCCTGATACAATTAGTGAATATTGTATAAATGTACTGAAATAGCACAAAGTACACAAGAAATGTTTATATTAATCAAAAATTCTTTACAAAGTCTTTAAAAAGATGGAAATGCTTATTTCCCTGATTTGATCATTACACACTGCACACTCACTGAATTACGACACTGTATTCCATAAATTTTACAATTAAAATAATTTGAAAAATTGAAAATAAGTAGAGACAGATGTCAACTGTGCTAATTGAACAGATGAGCAACCAATCCTTAAAAGCACTATTACTGGTCTTTGTGTCTTAGAGCTGATTTGAGAGACAGAGAGAGAGAGAGAGCTCACGAGTTCTTTTAGGGATAAAGGTAGAAAATATTTGTTCATATAGGTAAGAAATAGCTTTGTTTCCTAAAACCACAAAGCCAGAGGACCATTTTATGATATGTATAACCCAATGGCACTGTATGAAAACTTTTCAGTGAATTTTTGATTTTAGATTACACATGTTAACTTCAAATGATTAATTAGTTCATCTTGCCTTTCCAAACCAACCTATTTCCATACAAACCAATATTCATCTCCTCACCAAAATCTGAACCAAAAACACAGACAGCACATTTTATTTCGTAGCAGATGAAAAACAGGATAGTGAAAGCATGCACACAGACTCACCGAGATGTATACAGCTTGGTTTGAACTCCTTCAATAGCCACCACTCAAGACCCAGAGGGATGAGGTTAAACAGAGCTGAAAATTCATAGAAAGTGAAAAGGTTACACTTCTTGATTTCATAGTTTTCCAACGTGTGCCACAGGAGAATCTGGTTCCCTAAAGGTAGTATGGACTGGACAAGTATATAAATAGACATCTAGCCACATAAAAACTAAAGCCTCATTCTACCTTCTAGTGTACTTGACTCATGGTTTCCATCACAGTCATGTAACTGGGGCTATAAGTACATATTCTCAAACACTCTAGGTATAATGGAAGGCTCTAGACTCTTTCTTTCTTTTATGTCTCTCTCTCCCTCCCTCCCTCTCTGCTTTCATCCCTCCCTTCTTCCTACCTTCCTTGCTTCCTTCCTTCCTTTCTTTCTTCCTTCCTCCCTGAGATAGCAAAAGACCCTATCTCAAAAGAAAAGTAAAATGTGGGCTAGAGATTGGTAGAGAGATTGAGGGAGGGAGGGAGGGAGAGAGAGAAAGAGAGAGAGAGAGAGCGAGCGAGAGCAGTACTCTTATTTTTTCATGGTAAGATCTCCCTCTAGCTCAGCTTCATCTGGAATTCACTAGGTAGTCTCAGACTGGCATGGAACTCATGGCCATCCTGCTTCCACTGTCTCCCAATCCATGGTGACCCCATTTTGGAAGCCTGTCCAGACATAACAGGAACCTTAGCCTGCATTGGGTCTTGTCATTTGGAATTTTCTTCTTGCAATCCAATTTTATTGTGCCACGTAGGTTTTTAAAAAGGGACTGGGCTGGAGAGATGGCTTAGCGGTTAAGGCATCTGCCTGCTAAGCCTAAGAATGCTGGTTCCAATTTCCAGGTCCCACGTTTAGCCAGATGCAAAGTGAGTCAAGGGCACAATGCCGCACTTGACCAAAAGGAGGCGCACACATCTGGATTTTGATCGCAGCAGCTGAGAGGCTGCTGGTGCGCCCATCTATCTGTCTTCCTCTCCCTCTGTCTGTCTGTGTCTCTCTCCAAAAAATTTTATATATATACATACATACATATGTATATTTCAGCCAGGCACGGTGAAGCACACATTTATCCAAGCACTTGGGAGGCAGGGGTAAGAGGATCATCATAAGTTTAAGGCCACCCTGAGACTACGGAGTGAATTCCAGGTCATCTTGAGCTAGAGTGAGACCCTCCCTCGAAAACCAAACCAAAACTATACATACTCTGAGGGTGGCCTTGAACTAGCAAGGATCCTCCTGACTCTGCCTCCTGAGTGCTGGGATTAAACCTGCATGCCACCACATTGTGCTAAAAAGTGTATTTTGTTATTTATTTGCATGCAAGGAGAAACAGAGAAAGAGAAGGAGAGAGAGAGACTGAATGGCAGCACCAGGGCCTTCAGTCACTGCAAAGAACTCCAAATGCCTGTGCCACTTTGTGCATCTGGCTTACACGGGTACTGGGGAATCGAACCAAGGTTGTTAGGCTTTGCAGCAAGCACATGAACCACTGAGCCATTTCTTCAGCCCTATACATATTCTTTTTTGCTATACCAGGGAGTCCAGAGTGTTGAATGTGTCAGACAAGTCATTTCCACTGATCTATGCCCCATCCCCAGTTCCCAGTACCCTAATAATTGCTATAGAAAATTATAGATCCAAATATGATTGATACGTCATCTTTAACAATTCCTTACTGCCTGGAAAACATTCACTGTAATGCTTAAAGTACCGATACCTGGCGATGTTGGGAAGGTCCCAGGCTGTGTCTATAAGGATAGTGATAAGCTACTACATGGGGTTGTGTGTGGTTTTGTTGTTGTTGTTGTTTTAATTTTTTAAAAGTGGTGAAAACATTTATTGTCACAAGTAGTTTTTTTTTTGTATACCAGAAGAGAACTGAGGAGTTCAGCTAAGGTGTCTTAGCCATGCCTTTGTGACAGGGTCTCTTAATGGTCTGGAGCTCACCAACTAGGCTAGACTGGTCGGCCAGTGAGATCCAGGGCTCCTCCTGTCTCCACCTGGACAGATACATCAACCACACCAAACATTCACATGGGTCCTGGAGACACAGCTCAAGTTCTCATACTTGTGAGGCAAACACTTCACCCAATATCTTCGCAGCCTTGTTTATATTTTGTTTGTTTTTATTTTTTATTCTTTTGGTTTTGTCAGGTAGGGTTTCACTCTAGCCCAGGCTGACCTGGAATTCACTATGTAGTCTCAGGATGGCTTCGAACCCCCAGCAATCCTCCCACCTCAGCCTCCTGAGTGCTGGGATTAAAGTCATGCGCCACCATGCCTGGCCATCAGCACTGTTTTTGTTTTGTTTTGAGAAAGGTTCTCTTGCAGACCAGGCTTGCCTTGCACTCCTGACCTGCTTCCACCTCCCAAGTGCTGGGTTCACAGGTTTGCATCACTATGCCCAGCTCCCACAAGCCCTCTGGATAACAATGCAGAGTGATATTAAGGGGTCATTATTGAGGACACTGAATTGAGGCTAAGAAAAGAGCATACATTTTTAAGGCCTCAAGGAGATGTAGAAATTAACTGTTCAGTCCTGTGAAAGCACGAGGTGATGTCCAGGTGAATCTGGAGGGAAGGGAACTGGAGAAGAGAGGTGAGAAAGGAGGGGAGCAGAAGGGAGGGAAGGGGCATGGAGGAAGGGAAGGAAGGAAGGAAGGGGAAGGGAAGGGAAGGAAGGAAGGAAGGAAGGAAGGAAGGAAGGAAAGAAACAATGAAGGAAGGAGGAAGGAAGGAAGGAAGGAAACAAGGGAAGGAGGGGAAGGAAAGGAAGGGAGGGAGGGAAGAAGAAGGGAAGGGAGGGAGAAAGAAAGAAAGAAAGAAAGAAAGAAAGAAAGAGAGAGAAAGAAAGAAAGAAAGAAAGAAAGAAAGAGAGAAGGAGAGAGAGAGAAAGAAAGAAAGAAAGAAAGAAAGAAAGAAAGAAAGAAAGAAAGAAAGAAAGTTAGGAAGCGATAGAGAGAGAGAGAAGGAGGAAGGAATAGCCAGGCATGGTGGTGCATGCCTATAATCCCCGCACTGGGGAGGCAGAGATATGAGGATTACCTTGAGATAGAGGCCACCCTGAGACTAGATAAACTGCTTCCCTACATAGTTAACCAAATTTACACAGCAAAGGTCAGATATATCTGTCAGTTGGGAAGTGATTCCTATACTCTTAGAAGTGACATTATTAGTCTAAGATCTTCATTTAAATAATCTGTATAATTTTCAATCTACCCCCAACATATCTAGGCCTTGTAATAAAAAGTCATATTCTGCTGGGCGTGGTGGCGCACGCCTTTAATCCCAGCACTCGGGAGGCAGAGGTAGGAGGATCGCCATGAGTTCAAGGCCACCCTGAGACTACATAGTTAATTCCAGGTCAGCCTGGGCCAGAGTGAGACCCTACCTCTAAAAAACAAAAAAACCCCGTCATATTCTCAGCTGGGTGGGGTGGCACATGCCTTTAATCCTAGCACTGGGGAGGTAGAGGTAGGAGGATCGCTTTGAGTTTCAGGCCACCCTGAAAGTACAGAGTGAATTAATTCCAGGTCAGCCTGGACCAGAGTGAGACCCTACATAGAGGAAACAAAATGTGATCATTCATTTCCATGCATGTATATTCTCTGCAGTAGATAGGATAGGATAACATGGATGAAAAACATCAATGAGGAAGGAAGTACTCCTTGCTGAGCCTACAGTGTATCTTTCCCTTAAAATCAAAGCACTTACCAAAGAGGAGCTGGGACATACTATATGATACAAAGTACAAGTGTTTCAACCACAAGCAACTGGTGGAGCCTTATTCAATACTTCTCATAGTAAAAATCTGTGCCCTTTTTGTTACGTGAGATAAAGGAAATTAATTGCACAGATTTCAAGCCAGGATTCTGTGTTGTATCTGACAATGCAATGTACAGGAAATAAGTGTAATATCTTGAGTTTGTTTGAATGAATCTTTTTTTTTTTTTTTTTTTTTGATTTTTCAAGGTAGGGTCTCGCTCTAGCTCAGCCTGACCTGGAATTCACTATGTAGTCTCAGGGTGGCCTCGAACTCATGGCGATCCTCCTACCTCTGCCTCCCAAGTGCTGGGATTAAAGGCATGCGCCACCATGCCGGCTTTGTATATGTCATATTTTTTGAAGAAGACTTGCTCACAGCAGGTGCTCAAAACATTTGTAGATTGATAGAAAACTGTACAATGAAACATGATAATTACTTTTGAGAAGTAATAAATCACAATCACATTATATAAGCCTACCATTTAAAAATCTGAAAGCTTATAACTAAATTTTTCCTTACGGTTTGGTTTAAAGGTCATATTACTATGCATTACTTGACAACTATAAAACAAACATAGGTCTGAAACAAGGTTTTGTCATAATAATAGCTAATGGAAGGTAATGACCACTCTAACCACTCTCTGAGTTGGTTTTAATAAGAAATAAAATGCTTAAATTCCAACAGCTTGAAAGAGGTAGGAGGAAGAAAAGCAAAAAACATCAGCCATCATAGAGTCTTATCTACTCTTGAATAATGGTATGAATTAAGTATCAGAACATGTATTTTTTCTTATGTACTCTAAATTTCTGTGAAGCCTGATTCAAAAACACACATGCAAAACAAACAAACAAAACAAGCAAGCAAACAAACAAAAATCCCTAAAACCTGGAAGACAGCACTAAATGTGATATGGCTGGTCATCCATATTAGTCAATACTTGTTTCAGACATGCAAGATGGAATTAGTATTTCATAAAACCTGTCAAGCTGTGTCAAGAGGTTTATCTTGTAGATAAAAATATGAATAAGTCGTATCAGAGAAAAACTTAGAAAACCACTATCTTTCTAACATGCTTTGGTTGTTTTAGTTTATCTGTTTTATTTTGAGACAAGGTCTTGCTTCTTTCTTTGACTGGTGTGATACTTGCTATGTAGCTCAGACTGGCCTTGCTGAACTGTGGGCAGTCTCCCTGCCTCATCCTCTGTAGTGCTAGCATTACAAACATGTATCACCTTGGTCAGTATAGCTTTGGTTTCTCTAATTCTGGACTATTTCTTCACAGATTGAAGAGCAGGATGAAAAAAAATTCAGGGAGAAAGCAATTACTTGCATTTGTGTTTTTAAAGCATACTTAATAAATACTAAAACATTCTTCAATTTCAATCATACTTTTGAAGTTGTTAATGAATGCATTTCCTTATTACTTATTCCATTTGTGTCTACTGAAAGCAGATGCTTTCTACATTAACAGGATCATTTACTCAGAGCTGTACACTAGTTGGCATGCAGGGTTTGCTGTATTCTACTCTATAGCCACACTTCTTCATCACTTCAGATAGAGTTAATTTCTCTAACAGAATAATTAATAAAGATGTTATTTAAAAGAAAATAAGAGAATGGACACATATAACTGTTAATATTATTACAGATTTAAGGGAAAGGGAAACTTATCAAATTAAAATAACCTTCATTGTACCCAAAGCAGATACAATCCACCATCACTATGAAATGCCTATCACTTGATTCCCTTAAAAAAATAAATAAATAGGGCTGGAGAGATGGCTTAATGGCTAAGGCGCCTGCCTGCTAAGCCTAAGAACTCTGGTTTCAATGTCCAGCGGTTCCAAACTCCAGCGGTTCCAATCTCCAGGTCCCACATTTAGCCAGATGCAAAGTGAGGCAAGGGCGCAATGCCACACTTTCCCACAAGGGGGCGCACACATCTGAATTTCTTTCACAGCAGCTGAGAGACTGCTGGCACACTCATCTCTGTCTCCCTCTCCCTCTCTGTCTATCTCTCTCTGTCTCTCTCTCCAAAAATAAATAAAAAATAAAATAATAAAATAAAATAAAATAGGGTTGGAGAGATGGATTAACGGTTAAGGCGCCTGCCTGCTAAGCCTAAGAACCCAGTTCCAATCTCCAGGTCCCATATTTAGCCTGATGCCAAGTGACGCAAGTGCGCAATACCGCACTTGCCCACAAGGGGGGTGCAGCCATCTGGATTTCATTCACAGCTGGCGCGCCCATCTCTATCTGTCTCCCTCTCTGTCTGTCTCTCTTTGTGTCTCTCTCCAAAAATAAATAAAATAAATTTAAAAATTAAAAAAAATAATTTGTAAAATCTAATTTGCTCATTATGAAATTTTATCAGACTGACACTACTATAATAAATCTAGGTAACATAAGCTTAAATGTATAACATGAAACATTTTTTAGAAATGGATATATTTGGGAAACTATGAAAGCATTTGTTATCATGTTCTTGCTTACCCTTTCAAGTTAAAACAACAAAATCCATTATATTGAATTAAAAGAGAATGTCAGATAAAAAGAAAATTGGAAAAAATAAACGTGTTACACAAGTAATGCAGATTAATGAACTGCTATACAAATGCGTGGCAGTTGAAAAATACAACCTATAATCCTACTCCACTCATTTAATTGATGAGTAAAATGCCAAAACTTGTTCGGCTTGAGAGAGAAAATATGTATAAATTTGAATGGCAATACTTTCATATTGATAGATTAATCATTAAGCATTCTGTTACTGTGATGGGTTCTGTACTACATAAACAAAATTCACGTGTCTCACTCGAATTCAGGCTGACCTGCAATTCGCTATGTTGTCTCAGGGTGGTGCCACCACACCTGGCTTTTCACACCTGGCTTTTAATCTCTGATCTCCACTTTTATCTCTTGGAGTTGCAGGCCAGCTTGGGGCTACAGGGAATATTCCAAGTCAACAACAGCATGTTAAAAAATACATAAAGAAAAGAAAAATATCTAGGAAGCAGGCAGACAGTTCATGTAAAGAAAAGACCCTCAAAACTTTAAAATCTGTTCTTTTCAGAACAAGACAGGCTAACTGAATATCCAAACCACACCATCCATCCATGAACCTATCCTTCTTTCACCTGGCCTGGTTGTTGAGCTGGATTCTCACTTGTAACTGATACTGGAGCTTCCAGAAACCCCAATATACACGTTTCTGGCTTTACATGTGTAAAGGAATACAATCTGGACCTGTAGGCTTGCAAGCAGCAAGCACCTTTGAACATGGAGCCATATCTCCAGCCTCCAGCCAGCCTTCCTCAGTTTCTTTACCTTTTTCTTTCCTATTTCCCCCCTTTTTTTTTGAGGTAGGGTCTCACTCTGGCTCAGGCTAACCTGGAATTCACTATGTGGTCCCAGACCTTTTTCTTTTTTATTTGAGAGAGAGAGAGAGACAGAGAGACACAGAGAGAGAAAGAGAGAGAGAGAATGGGCACAACAGGACCACCCGGCATGGCAGATGGACACTGGATGTATGTGTCATTTTGTGCACATGGCTGTACAACTGTCATGGGGAATTGAATCTGGCCTTGCTGGCAAGCACCTTTAACCATGGAGGCATTTCTCCAACCTTCCTCATTTTTTGGTTTACATGAGCATGTATGGGTATCCTAGTATCTCTTGCCACCTGACAAATACAAAAGTTTTTCTTTAAATTATATTTATTTATTTACTTATTTATTTATACTACTGCCTTCTGTGGTATACAAACAGATTCACAGGGATGAGAGTCAGGATGGAACCCATACATGATGTTTACACACTGAGTAGGTATATAAGTAGAAAACAAAACATAAAACAGAGCCACCAATTTTCAGGAATTTGTGCAGAGAGGATGGAAAAGCGAGAGGGTGATCCATAATAAGGCTGGCCTATTCTCATTAATATTATCCCTCTCAAATAAATAAGTTTTTTAATTTAAAAAATTTATGTATGTATGTATGTATGTATGTATGTATGTATGTATGTATGTATGTATTTGAGAGAGAGAAATTTCTTTGAAGGAAAGAATGGGCACAGCAGGTTCTCAAGCCATTGCAAATGAACTCCAGATGCATGTGCCCAGTGAGGACACAGTGAAAGTAACTTTTTTTGTTATTTTTGGTTTTTCTAGATAGGATCTTGCTGAAGCTCAAAGATGACCTCCTATTCACTATGTAATCTCAGAGTGGCCTTATACACACAACAATGCTCCTACTTCTGCCACTTTAGTAAAAACAGTGGCGCATGAATCTGGAGGTCCTTTGCAGTGGCTACAGGCCCTGGGACACCCAATATCTCCCCTCTCTCTCTCTCTCTCTCTCTCTCTCTCTCTCACACACACACACACACACACACACACACACACACACACAATCTCTCTCTCTGTGAAATAAATAAATGAAAATTAAAGAAACACACAGACACACACACACACACACACACACACACACACACACACATTGAGCTGGTGAGATGGATTAGTGCAGGGAATAAGGTTAGTTCTAGACATTTTGGCTTTGAATCTGACCATCCTATCTCTCCACAATCGGAAGTTCTATCCTAAGAAGTGTAGGTGCCGCTACTTCTTGGGAACTTTGGTTCACAAAGGCACTGGGTGCAAAGAGGACATCTAGGGTGGGAAAGATGGCTCAGAGGGTAAGCGTTTGGCTGTGAAGCCCAAGGACCCCTGTTGGAGGCTCAATTCCCCAGGACCCACGTAATCGAGATGCACAAATTGGAGCATGCATCTGGAGGTCGTTTGCAGTGGCTGGAGACCCAGGTGCGCCAATTCTCTCTCTCCTTCTCTCTCAGGCTCTCATATAATTATTAAACAAATAATAATTTTTAGAAAAGGAATACTGCGGCTAGAAGATGGCTCAGCGCTTAGGGTACATGCTTTCAAAGCCTAAGAACCTGAGGTAAATTCCCAGTACATAAGCAAAGTCAGATACACAGCCTAGAACAAGAGGCAAGGTCCAGGTCAGCCTCGGCTCTCCCCAAACTCACTGAGATCCTCCTGCCTCTGCCTCCAACATCTACAGGGATTAAAGGTGTGCACCACCGCATTGGTCCATTGGAGATCTGAAATCTGTGTTGTGGCTGACTCCAAATAAGAGCTCTGGGAGGTAAGGGACACGGGGTCTCACTCCTTCCCGAGAGTTCTACAGTGTTGCAACCCACCACTGGCTAAAGTTCTCTTTACTGGTTAATTCCCATCATCTTTGCACACTCATTCTAACAATAGTTGACACCTCAGAATGTAGGAAGGCTTTTCTAGACCTGAGATGGAAATTCAATGTCACTCTATTTTTTTTCTTTTCATTTTGACTAAATCAAAACTACTGCAAAGAAAGAACTATAGCTCATTACAGAAAATAAGAGTAACACAGGCTTCTGGCTGTACAGGCATATAGTGAGGTTGAAGAAGGTAGGATCTTACTATGTGCCTCTTAATTGTATGTATTCTTTTTATTAAAAATATATTTCAATAGCCGGGCGTGGTGGTGCACGCCTTTAATCCCAGCATGTGGGAGGCAGTGGTAGGAGGATCGCCATGAGTTCGAGGCCACCCTGAGACTGCATAGTGAATTAAAGGTCACCTGGACCACAGTGAAACCCTACCTCGAAAAACCAAAAAATATATATATTTCAGGGGGATGGAGAAATGGCTTAGCAGTTAACTGCTTGCCTGTGAAGCCTAAGGAAGCCGGTTCAAGGCTCAATTCCCCAGTACCCACGTGAGCCATATGCACAAATTGGTGCATGCATCTGGAGTTCGTTTGCAGTGGCTGGAGGCCCTGGCGCACCCATTCCCTATCTATCTGCTTCTTTCTCTCTGTCTGTTACTGAAAAATAAATAAATAAATATCATATATATATACATATACATACATACATACATTAGACATCACAGTGGCACACACCTTTCATTCCAGCTCTCGGGAAGCAGAGGTAAGAGGATCTTTGGAAGTTCAAGGCCACCCTGAGACTACAGAGTGAATTCCAGGTCAGCTTGACCTAGAGTGAGCCCCTACCTCGAAAAACAAAACAAAACATATAGACATAAATAAATATATCTGTAGGCTTAGGGTGGTTTTGCACCTACGATGATCCTCCTGCCTCTGCCTCCTGAGTGCTGAGATTAAAGCCACATGCCACCATGCCTCGCTAAAAAATGTATTTTTTGTTTATTTGCTTGCAAGGAGAAACAGAGAAAGAGAAGGAGGGAGAGGGACTGAATGGGAACACCAGGGCCTTCAATCACTGCAAAGGAACTCCAAATGCCTAGGCCACTTTGTGCATCTGGCTTACTTGGGTACTGGGGAATTGATTCCAGGTTGATAGGCTTTGCAGCAAGCACATGAACCGCTGAGCCATTTCTTCAACCCTATACATATTCTTTTTTGCAGTACCAGGGATTCTAGGGTGTTGCATGCATCAGGCAAATGCATTCCACTAACCTTTGCCCACCCCCTGGAGTTCCCAGTGCCAAAATAATTGTTATAGAATCTTCTAGATACAAATATGATTGATACGTCATCTTTAACAATTCCTTACTACCTAGAAATCATTCACTGTAATGCTTAAAGTACCAAGACACAGCCGGGCGTGGTGGCTCACGCCTTTAATCCCAGCACTCGGGAGGCAGAGGTATGAGTATCGCCATGAGTTCGAGGGCACCCTGAGAATACAGAGTGAATTCCAGGTCAACCTGGACTAGAGTGAGACCCTACCTCGAAAAACAAAAAAAAAAAAAAAAAAAAAAAAAAAAAGTACCAAGACCCAGTCATGTTGGGGAGGTCCTAGGATAGTAAGAATAGTATAAGGATAGTAATAAGCTACTACATGGGGTTGTGTGTGCTTTTATTGTTGTTGTTTTTTGATTTTATTTTCAAAATAGGGTACCACTGTAGCCCAGATGGATCTGGAACATACTATGTAGCCCCACACTGGACTTGAACTCACAGTGATCCTCCCACTTCAACCTCCTGAGTGCTGGCATTAAAGGTGTGTAACACCACATCGGACTGCCAAGCCATTTTTTGATTTTTTTTAAAAATATGGAACTCTCTCTGTCTCTGAAAGTTAAAATCTTTTTATGTTTTTTTGAGGTAGGGTCTCATGGTAGCCCAGGCTGACCTGGAATTCACTAGGAAGAAAACATGGAAATGCTTATTTCCCTGATTTGACCATTACACATTGTACAGTCACTGAATTATGAGACTGTATCCCATAATTTTTTACAATTAAATTAATTTGAAAAACTGAAAATAAGTAGAGACAGATGGCAACTGTGCTATTTGAACAGATGAGCAACAAATCACTACAAGCACTTCTAGTACTTGTCTTTGTGTCTTAGAGCTGATTTGAGAGAGACAGAGATCTCATTAGTTCTTTCAGGGATAAAGGTGGAAAATATTTGCTTATGTAGTCAAGCAATAGTTTTGTTTCCTACAACCACAAAGCCAGAGACCATTTTATGACATGTATAACCCAATGGCACTGTAGGAAGACTTTTAAGTGAAATTTTGATTTGACATTAGACATGTTAACTTCAAATGATACGTTCGTTAAGACAAAATTTTCAAAGGAAAATAACTTGCCTTTCCAAACCAACCTATATCCATACAAACCAATATTCATCTCCTCACCAAAATCTAACCCAAAAACAGAGTCAGCACATTTTATTTGGTAGCAGATGAAAAACGGGATAGTGAAAGCATGCACACAAAGACTTACCGAGGAGTACAAGTGTCCCTCACTGTTCACTGCCAAATACAGCTTGGTTTGAACTCCTTGAATAGCCACCACTCGAAGACCCACAGGGATGAGGCTAAACAGAGCTGAAAATTCATAGAAAGTGAAAAGGTTACACTTCTTTCTTTCTTTCTTTCTTTTTTTTTTTTTTTTTTTTTTTTTTTTTTTGTTTTGCGAGGTAGGGTCTCACTCTGGTCCAGGTTGACCTGGAATTAACTATGTAGTCTCAGGGTGGCCTCGAACTCTCGGCAATCCTCCTACTTCTGCCTGCCAAGTGCTGGGATTAAAGGCGTGCGCCACCACGCCTGGCACAAGGTTACACTTATTGATTTCATAGTTTTCCAATGTGTTCCACAGGAGTATCTAGCTCCCTAAAGGTAGTATGGACTGGACAGGTATATACATAGACATGTAGCCACATAAAAACTAAAGCCTCATTCTACCTTCTAGTGTACTTGACTCATGGTTTCCTTTACAGTCATTTAACAAGGGCTATAAATACATATTCTCAAACACTCCAGGTATAATGGAAGACTCTAGACTCAGTACCCTAGTTTATAGAGTCAGAAGTGAGGAATATTGATGCTTCTTGGGTAATCTGCCACCAGGAATTATTTTGCACATTAAAGAGCATCATCCTTTATAAATAATTTTATATTAATTATTCATAAAATTAAATAATTTTTAATTTATTTATTTTAGAGAGAGAGAGAGAGAAAGAGGCAGAGAGAGGGAGAAAATGGGTATCTCAGGGGCTTCAGCTGCAGCCTTGAACTCCAGATGCATGTGGCACCTTGTGCATCTGGCTTCCTCAGGTACTAGAGAATAGTTCCTCAGACGTTTGGCTTTGTAGGCAAGTACCTTAACCAGTAAGCCATCTCTCCAGTGAAAAACCAAGCTATTAAACTGCTTCCCTAGGTAGCTGACCAAATTTACACAGCCAAGCTCAGATATATCTGTCAGTTGGGAAGTGATTCCTATACTCTTACAAGAGACATTATTAGTCCAATAGCTTCACTTAATCTGTAGAATTTCAAATCTAAATCTCCTCCAAACACATGTCGACCTTGTAATTAAAAAGTCATATTCTCAGCCGGGTGTAGTGGTACATGCCTTTAATCCCAGCATGCAGGATGCAGAGGTAGGAGGATCGCCTGGATTTGAGGCCACCCTGAGGCTACAGAGTGAATTCAGGACAGCCTGGACCAGAGTGAGACCCTACCTAGACAATCCAAAAAAGTCATATTCTCCCAGATAAAATTTTATTAAAGAACAGAAATTTTCCAAGTGACTCTTGAGAAGTGTGCTAGCTTTTAGTCTTGAAGAACAAAGATTAAAGCAATAAAAAAGGAGGCAGGTTTTCTGGTGCATGCCTTGAATCCCAACACTGGAAGCACTGAAGAAGGAGGATCTTGCTGAGTTTGAGGTCAGCCTGGGCTACAGAGTGAGTTCCAAGACATCCTACACTAGAGTAAGACACTGACTCTAAAGGAAAGTGTATTTAATCAATTTTTCCCTGCAAAATAGTTACAAGTGGGAATCCAAATGGTGCCAATGAGGCCTTCATCTCTTCACTGGAAGGTCTGACTGCATGAAATTTACACCCAAGCTCTCCTCACAACCACACACCACTCAATGGAAACAAACAGTGGGTGTCCCCCCACTACAGGCTGTCTACTCCTGCCCACATCATGAACAAAAAGAAGACAGTACATTTTTAAAGCATAGTGCTTATCAAACACATCTTTTGAAATTAGCCTGTACAACTTTCTCTCAGGAGTCAGGGACCAAGGCTGATGATTTTTATCCTGTTTTCTAAGTTTACTGAGGGTGATACATTGGTCTGTTATTTCCATGAACAAAAATATAGAGATGTCTCTGCATGCTTAAGAAGAGTGTTCTCCGGATCACTTGTTCCTGTGCATATATATTCCCTGCAGTAGATAGGATAACATGGATGAAAAATATTAATGAGGAAGGAAGTACTCCTTGCAGAGCCTACAGTGTATCTTTCCCTTAAAATTAAGGTACTTACCAAAGAGGAGTTAGGACATACTGTACAGTTCAAAGTACAAGTGTTCCTACCACAAGCCACTGATGGCACTTTATTCAATACTTGTCATATTGAAATCTGTGCCCTTTTGTTACATGAGATAAAGGAAACTAATTGCACAGATTGCAAGGCAGAATTCTGTGCTACATCTGACAATGCAATGTACAGGAATGAACTCTGCTTTCAGCTGGCTTGGTATTCATATGTTCTTTTGAGTAAATGCAGGAAACAGAACTGCCCACAAATGGACAAATGTGTTACACCATTTCACCTAATATCTGAGGCCAACTTGGACGCTATTCTACCCTGAGCTGCCACTATGCTGGAAGGCTTTCTTTAAAGGGTCCCTCGACCTTCTTTTCTAATGCTTTCAGAGCTGATGTAGATGCAAAATCAAATGGCGACTTATTCCCAATGCACCTGTCCTCTTCACCTGCCTGACCTCCCAACAATTTCAGTCTCAGCAACAAAGAAACTCTTATGCTTGTGAGCCCAGTAGACCGGAACCACCTGAGACTTCCCATGTCTTCCCTTCACAGAGATGCCACTGCTGCTTCCACTGTCCCTTCTCCCCAGTCTTGAACTGCTTCATCAGAAGGGTGGATGCCTGTCTGCAAGGCTTGGGTGGAGATTTACAGAATGATGCCAAGAGTTCTGAAATCTCCTGCCTTTGCAAATTCAGCTTTCCCAAAAGTAAAGGACAACTCAGATTCATAGGGGTGAAAACTCCTGCTTCGTCTGTCTGGAACACTGTGACAGTTTAACTGGCCTTGTTCATCACTACAGTCCCACCACTTGGTAGAAAACTCATCATACAGTCTATGCTTTAGTCAAAATCCACTGACAGTGACTGATGAATGACAGATGTGTACTGATTCCGAAGAAGGAGGTGTTTTCCAGTTCAGAATGTGCAGTTGGTTACTTTCTGGGAACAAGGAAATGATGCAATCCCATTGAAAGAAGGGTCACAAGAAGCTTTGACCAGGGTCAGATATTCAAGTGAGCCCATGTTCACTTGGGCCTTCTCCCAAGGGTCCTTGTTTTCCAACTCATTTTGGAACCCTGATCTAGAATATATGTACATATATATATATATATATATATATATATATATATATATATATATATATATGGAGAGAGAGAGAGAGAGAGAGAGAGAGAGAGCAAAGGGCAGTTTTTAATTCAAAGAAAGGAACAGACTTTAAAAGGAATTAGGGGATTTTGAGGCGACAAGGAGAAATTTCTCATGTTCTTTTTCTTCCCAGTTAAATCATGTTAACATTATACGTGTCCATATTTTACCTATTTTCTAATATTGAAAATAATTCTTTGGAACTACACAACACTTTCAGCATTAACAAAGCTCTTAAGAGACCTGTCTTATATGATGTGCATGAGAACAGGTGAGAGAGCCAAAGTAGATATCAACAGGCTCCATTATACTAACCAGAAAACATTATCAACTTGCTTAACAGCATGCAATTAATTTATTTATTAATATGTATAGAATTACATCCAAAGAGAAAGTGAGGTGGTTTACAAAAAAAATTTTTTAAAAAATCAGTCACTGAAACACAAGGTCAAGAACATTGGAATAAAGGATTAAGGGTCCATAGTGGATGCCAGTAGAGAACCCTACTCTCACTCCATTTCATCTCTATTAGGCTGCCACGGAAACTGTGTGATCCACTGAGTGATGACTGACAGTTTTGTTGGCATTCAAAAAATAAAAATAAATACACAATGCCAGTCAAAGTAGCAATTTTGACTGCATACAACATGTTGCCCAAAATCTATTGAAATAATATTCCATGAAACATAAGCACTGAAACATCTAATCCAAACATGAATTCCTGTAGTTATCCTGCTTGGTCTAGAAACTTAACCAATCAATAGACAGAGGCCAGTTGAAATGAGCAGAGTCCACAAAGAAAATTGGTCCATGAAATGTCACAGGCCTGAGATTGTTTTTCAGAGATGCATAGAAGTCATACAAGAGGTGGCTGTGTCTGAGGTAAACTAATTCCCTTGTGATCACAAAACATTTTACAGATGTCCACCTGTTCCTGTATTTTGATGAGAGTTTAAACAACAACGTGGCTTTACTTGGATCCTGTGACTCAACTAGATCCACTCTTTCCATTTTCCTAAGGGCTGCATTGAAATGGAAAATGATAATACCTATAAGACCTCTCTAGTGCTGACATGTCCCGGGCTCTTTTTTAACACAAACAAAATTTCAAAATGAAAAATATAACCTTTTCCACCTTGTCTGTAGTTTCTCTACACAATTTTAAAAATTGAAAGGTAGTATCTATTCCAGAATCAACAACAACTAGCAGGCATAATAATAATCATAATGTCAAATGTTAAAATGATATCAACTTATATATTCATTGAGCCAAGAACTGCTATAAGTACACACTCAAGTCTCATAACAACATTGTGACATAGAAACTATTATCCCCATGCCATGGAGGAAGAAAATGAGATACAGTGAGATTAAAAAGTTATTTAAGGTCACACAGCTAATGACGCATGAATCTAGTATAGTAACAGAGACTGAGTATCCTGCTAGACACAGAAAGCAAAATCCATTAGATATTTACTCAGATGAACTACGTGTTTATGCATTTTTTCTGATCCCTTCCTTTTATCTTTTCCTTATTTTTTCTGTTCTTATCATTTCAAATTAACATTTCAGGGAAGCTAAAAATACCACTAAATTTAGAGAAAGATTTTTAAGTTTCCTCAAGGAGTAGCAAGACTTCTGTTTTCCTTAAGTGATTTTCTTCTCTCCTAATGCTCATTGCAGTGATTCTTATCATCTTTTACAGATTGCAAATCAGTTATTCACAGGTAGATGGTTCATCCTGGTGTTGCCATGGAAATTTAGATCAATGCCCCAAGCCAGGCCGCCACTTCTACATTTTGTTGATAAGAAGGGGTGAACGCTAATCCTTGTCAAACACTCTCATCAACTGTCATGGCTAATCTCACCAGGGAGCCATATATTTGGGAATGTGAGCAACTAATTTTCTCACTTTATTTAACATTTCAGTTCTGCTCAGTAACAGTTTAATTAAACTTCAAGGGGGAAAGCTCAATAGCAAAACTACAAATAATCTCTAGAGCATTCATTGAAAAGGAAAAAAAAAGAATTCACTGTTGTCAAGCAGAAGAATGATGTAATGCAGTGTGAAAAGTATATTTCCCCTGCGTAGTCACTAGTGGTCTACAAGGTAAACATCTTTTTTGTATTATGTAGAAATTTTGTATGCACACATCATGTGTTGCTACCATTTCTGCCTCCTTGCCCCCATTCCACTGAGGGCTCTCCTCAGTGGGATTGTTCATATTCACCATGGGGTTGTTCGTTATGGGAGCAGGAGTGAGTCAGTGTGGCTGGCAGGGGGACGATGCTCTGAATGTTCATGCCTATGGACAGTCTTCTCTACACCTGTCAATGAGGTAGGTAATTCAATAAGTGCTATTTCATTTACTTCTCACAATAATTCTATAAATGTGGTGCTGAGTTTTTAACAAGATAAGGCAATTAAGGCCCTATGAGATGAAATCATATACTGTAAATGGGATACTTAGCAAGCAACCCTCCAAAGATAGCACCTCCTGAGTGTGTCTGAATCTCTCCTTACAACGGGGCTGAGACTGTATCTTGAGCTTATTTGCCATCTACTATCTTGATTCTATGCTGGACATAAATGGGGCCAATGAAAAGAACCTGCAAGAGACCAAATTTGTGTTCATTTTGGTATGGCCATTTCTAACAGTCCACAAGCAGATGGCATAGACATATCTTGGGACGTAATCCATGTACTGCCACTGGAAGTGTTCCCAGAGAGGTAGTAGTGGTAGTGTTGGGCAAAGAGACCTGTTTCAGTGATTGCTAGATGTTGTAGAAGGGATTCCGGAGTTTACTGTATGATTGGATCGCGTCATCAAAGACCCTACACAACAACTACCACAGAAACCTGTTCATCCAAAGGTGGGTTATGTGTAGCAAGCTAAACAAGATAAAATATCCTCTGACAGTGTCAGTAACAGCTGAAAAGAGAAGAATTATTGAAGTATTTCTAGGGTTTAGAGTTGGTAACTGGTCATATGATGGTTTCAGGACAGAAGTTTTTAAGTATGACTCTTAAAAATTCTAGTCTGTATTTTTGAAGGAGGTGAGTTGCTGGAAGTCAGTGGTATTATCTTTGGGACACATGACCCATAGAGATTGACTGTTAAAATATTGTGAGTTAAAAAAATCGCTAAAACGCAAAGAACGTCAGAGACTAGAGGAGCTAAGGAGACATGATGACTAAATAGAATGAACCATTTTGGATTGAATCCTGAAAACGAACAAGACAAATAGTGGAAATTTGGAAAAATCTGAGAAAGAATATAGCTTTGACAGTAATGTTCTTAACATAGTATTGACAAATGTAGTGCACTATAAAAGATATTAACTTTAAAGAAAACTGAGTAAGTTAAAGGTATAGAGGAACTAATTGTATTATTTATACAACTTTTTAATTAATAAGATAATATGAAAACTTTTAGTTACTTTTTAAAAATTGAGGTTCATTTGCTCTGCCCTTCATGGTTTGCTTCAATTTATCTATTCTGTCGTAGTTTGATGTGTATTCTAATATGTGGTTGTTTAATTTCTTACCTTGATCTGGAAAGCACCTCAGAGCTGATCTAGTCCAAACTGTGTTTCTATTTAATATCTCTATATGGAAATAAGTGGTGAGATTTTGTTGGGTTGAAGCAGTTATATCAATCTTTATCTCATTATATTTGCTCTAATTTTTAATACAAATTATTTTTTTATTTTCAAAGAGAGAGAGAGAGAGAGAGAGAATGTAGTGTACCAGGACCTCTAGCCAATGCAAATGAACACTACACGCATGTGCCATTTTGTGCATCCAGCTTTGCCTGGGTACTAGGGAAACAGACCTGGGTTCTTCAGCTTTGCAGGCAAGAGTCATAACTTCTGAATCATCTCTCCATTTTAAATTTAGAGCCACTGTTGTGGTTTCTGTACATTTCAGCTCCTTTTTGTCAACTACATGGCAGTATACTATTGGGTTGCTATGTAATAATTCCAAATTACCAGTCTCAATCCAGGCTAAGGTTACTGTTAGGTTGGGATGGGTTCCCAAGATAGAGTCACCATGGATTGGGAGACAGTGGAAGGAGATCAGCATGAGTTCGATGCCAGCCTGAGAATACCTAGTGAACTCCAGTCAGCCTGGGCTAGATCGAGACCTTATCGGGAAAAATAAGAGTCTCTCTCAATCTCTAGCCCTCATTCTACCTTTTTTTTTCCTTCAGGTAGGGTATCAGTCTAGCTAAGGTTGACCTGGAAGTAAATATGTGGTCACAGGGTGGCCTCTACTCTTGGTGATCCTCCTACCTCTGCCTCCATAGTGCTTGGATTAAAAGCGTGTGTCTTCATGCCAGGCTTTTTGTTTGTTTGTTTGTTTGTTTGTTTGTTTGTATGTTTTATTTGGTTTTTTTGAGGAAGGGTCTCACTGTAGTTCAGGCTGCACTGGAATTCACTATGTAGTCTCAGGGTGGCCTTGAACTCACGGTGATCCTCCTATCTCCCCTTCCCAAATGCTGGGATTAAAAGCGTGCACCACCATGCCAGGCTTTTATTTATTTTTATTTATTTATAGAACCTGAGTCCCTTGGCTCTCCAGGCAAGTGGCTTAACCACTAAGCAATCTCTCCATCTCTGGATTAATTTTTTTACTTTCTTGGTTTTCAGGTAGGGTCTCAAGCTAGCTCAGGCCGACTTGGAAGTCACTATGTCGTCTCAGGGTGGCCTAGAACTCACAGCAATCATCCAACCTCTGCCTCCTGAGTGCAGGGATTCAACTTGTGCATCAACACACCTGGCATTCCAGCTCTTTTTTAAAGTTATTTTATTTTTGTTTATTTATTTGAGAGACAGGAATATAGAGATAATTAAAAATTATCTTACCCACTATCTACTTCTGTTTTCAGATGTACTGTAATATTATCTTCATATGTATGGTTAAACTGTGTGTCAGCACACACTTGTAATCAATCATTCTGGGGCGGAGGCAGAAACACTGTTTGAGACTATCCTGGGATACAGAGCAAGACCTACTCTAAGTAAATAATAAACCAACGTAGAAGTGTCGAAGTGTAGTTATTGTTGTGGTTTCGATGTGAACACTCCCCACAGGCTCAAGTGCTTGAACACTTGATGCCCAGCAGGTGGCGCTGTTTTGGGCGGTTTGGAACCTTTGGCACTGTGGCTAGCTGAAGGAAGGTGGAGAATGGGACTTGGAAAGTAGTACCCACCTCTGGTTCTGACCCAAGCTCTCAGCAGGGGTCAAGCCCCTGCTGTCATGGATGTGTCAGAGCTTTCAGAAAGTTCATGAAAGCGGTTAAGGTGTGTGCCTGCAAAGCCTAGGAACCCGGTTCAATTGCCCATTTCCATGTAAGCCAGATACACAAGGGGCACATGTGTCTTCGGTGTGTTTGCAGTGCCTGGAGGCCCTGCTGTGCCTGTTCTCCCTTTCTCTGTGCCTCTTTCTCTCTCTGCCTCTCTCTCTCAAGTAAATAAATAAATAAATAAATAAATAAAATATCTTTTAAAACACCACCTGACTGTCAAGAGGATGTTAGGTCAGACACACAGGTAGACAATGCTAGGATTCATATTAGTTCTAGAAAGTTCGACTTTGAATCTGACCATCCCATCTCTCCACAATCAAGTTCTATCCTCAAGTGTAGGTGTGGCTGTCTTTTGGGAACTTTGGTTCACAAAGGTAACAGATTAAAAAGGGCATCTGGGGTGGGAAAGATGGCTCAGTGGATAAGCCTTTGACTGTGAAGCCTAAGAACCCCAGTTCCAGGCTTGATTCCCCAGAGTCAAGAAAGCCAGATGCACAAGTTGGTGCATGCATCTAGAGATTCGTTTGCAGTGGCTAGAGACCCTGGTCGCCGAGAGTCTCTCTCCCTCTCTCCTTCTCTGTCGCTCTCGTATAAATAATTCAACAAATATTAATTTTAAAAAAAGGAAGACTAGGCCCGGAAAAATGGCTCAACAGTTAAGGCAAGTGCTTGCAAAGCCTAAAAACCTAACTTGGGTTAGCTTAAATTCCCTCGTATGCAAGTCAAGTCAGATACACAGCGTGGGACAAGAGAGGAAGTTACAGGTCAGCCTAGGCTGGCCACCAACTCACTGAGATCCTCCTGCTTCTGCCTCCAACATCTACTGAGATTAAAGGTGTGCACCGCCGCACTGATCCAGGTTTTTAAAATATTTTAGTTTTTATTTATTTATCATTTGTGTGTGTGTGTGTGTGTGTGTGTGTGTGTGTGTGTGTGTGTGTGTATGTGAGACAGAGAGAGAGAGAGAGAGAGAGAGAGAGAGAGGCAGCTAGGCAGAGAAAATGAGCACATCAGGGACTCCAGCCACTACAAACAAACACCAGAGCAGTGTGCCAACTTGTGTATCTGACTTTAACTAACCTTGGAATGGGGTTCAGCTCAGGGGCAGAATGATTGCCTAGCCTATCTGGGTTCTGAGTTCAATCCCAAACCATGAAACAAAACAAAACAAATGAAATGCATAAAACTCAATGCAAAGTTTGAGATTTATCGAACTTGTGATTATACAATTATTTATTTGCTTTTTTTTTTTTTTGGTTTTTCGAGGTGGAGTCTCATTCTAGTCCAGGCTGACCTGGAATTAGCTATGTAGTCTCAGGGTGGCCTCGAACTCATGGCGATCCTCCCACCTCTGCCTCCCGAGTGCTGGGATTAAAGGCGTGCGCCACCACGCCCGGCTTTGTTTTGTTTTTTTTTTCAAGGTAGGAGTTTCACACTAGTCAGGGTGACCTGGAATTCACTATGTAGTCACAGGTTGGCCCCACACTCATGGTGACCCTCCTACCTCTGCCACCAAAGGGCTGGGATTAATGACACTGTGAACTAGTTGGAGGAAGATGGAGAGGCGGACTTGGAAAGTAGTACCCATCTCTGGTTCTGACCCAAGCTCTCAGCAGGTGTCAAGACCCTGTTGTCATGGATGTGTAGTAGGAGTCAATGCCAGCCTGGAACTCAATGGTAATTATCCTGTCTCAACCTCATAGGTGCTAACAATAATAATTTATCAAAGGAAAGGTGGGA
>JAEOAD010002255.1:0-23200 GCA_036365145.1 Orientallactaga sibirica
CCTCTTTCTGCTTATAAATAGATAAAAAATGAGAATAAAAATGTGTGGATGTGTATTTGTGTTTTTCGTGTGTGTGCAGTGCATGTGTGTATACAAGTATGCATGCACACAGTCAGTGGGGATAAAAGACATTTTTTGTGTTATTTCCAGGAATGCCATTGGCAGTTTTGAGATGGGGTCTCTCACTGGCCTGGAAATCAGCAAATATGCTAGACTGGCTGGCCACTTGGCCCCAGGAACTCTCCTATCTCACCTCCCCAGTGCTAGCATTACAAGCCTGTGGCACCACACCTGGCTCTTTTATATGGTTTCTGTGGATCCAACTGAGGTCTTTAGGTTTACAAGACAAACACTACCCAATGAGGCTCATCCCCAAGAATATTTTTTGGGACCAGGTCTTGCTATATATATCTCAGGCTACCTTTGAACCCATGATGCTCCTGTCTCTGCTTCCTGAGGGCTGGGATAACAGGTGAGTGTCACTGTGCCCATCTGCACAGCTCCCCAGCCCCTCCTCCAAGAAGTATTTCTGGTTAGCAGGTCAATTCCCATCACTGCCATTGCCCATGCCCACATCATTCCTCCACATGTCTGCCTCCAAAATTTCAGACCACAAGGGTAAGATCCATTGTGCTCCATGTCTGCCTGGACTTACCTCTGAGCTGAGATCACCTCCAGTTTGTAAGCAGCTGCTCAGAATCCAGGTTTCACCTACACCACACATGAAGCTATGCCTCCCATTTCTCTAGCCTGGCTTCCTGCTTCTACATGTTTCTTACAAAATATCCTTTTGTCCAAGAGCCACATCCCTCCCCACACTGGGCATTCACCAAACACATTGTCTCCAGAGCCCACTGAGGGACTTTTCCAATCATCATTCCAGCCTGCATCCTTAAACTGTCAGAGATAAATGTCTGAGATCAGCACTCTCATCCAGGAACAATACCTTCCCTGGCCAAGCCCTGTCTAGTTTCCCCAGTAGGGGCTTCCACAAATTCCTCACCTCCACCTAAGCTCTTGTTTGGTCTTCCCACTCCTTTTCCCTCCCCTTCACTTCCCTCAGACTCCTGGGCCTGGTAGGAGCAGCAGTGCCCAGCTGCTTGTAATTAACCTTTACTGGGTGCTTTGTCTCTGCTATTCCTTTGAAAGGGGGCTGATGGGGCAGCCAAGGCCATGACACTAGGATGCTGTAAGGTTTCTGTACTATCTGTAAATTTCTTCAGACAGCTTAAAGATAGGAACTTTTCTGTGGGGTTCATCTCTTGTAATTATGCATATAATGTAAATACACAATGTAAGTATACATTCCACACTGTTGTGGATGCACTTCTGTTGGTGAGATATTTTACCTGTTCTCGGGGCTGTTTTCCATCTCATCACTCTCAACACACACACACCCAATCACACACACCCTTCTCCATCTGAGCTTTTCATGTCTATGTTGTGCCTTTCCTGTGTGCCAGAACTTTGCAGGGGAGGAAGGCAATATTTTGATTGCACAGCGGAGACATGAGATGGAGACCTCATCAGGCTTTGAGCTCACAGCAAACCAGAGATAAAGAGAGAAAGGGAAGAAAAGAGGGAAGGAGGGAAGAAGAAAGGGGGGAAGGGGAAGAGAAGAAAGGAAGGAAGGAAAAAAAAGTGGGAAAGGGAATAGAATAGAAAGAAAGGGAGCAAAGGAGGGAAAAGGTGATGAGTGGCATGATTAAAGGATGAAAAAAGAGGGGAGAAGTGAAGAATGGAAAGAAGTAGAGAAAGGAAGGAGTATGGGAGTGAAGAAAGAGTGGGAGAAAAAAGAGGCATTAAATGGAGAGAATGGAAGGAGCAAGGAAGGAACAAAGGAAGGACAAGGAAAGGAGGGCAGGGCTGCAGATCCCTGGCCTGAGCACAGTCAATCCCTGTCGGCTGACCATAGTGTTTCATGCACACACTGTGGGGCTTATGGGATCTTCTGGCCCCAGGAGTCACACCATCACACCAGGCCTCCTCAAGCCCCAGGAGCCCCCGCACCTGTTATCTGGGTAAGTGTGGTGGGGGGGAGCAGAGCAAAAGCTCTGTGAGCTGCAATACTTCTGTTTATTATAGCTGCACCCAGGGTACCAGGAACCCCTGCATCTGCTCTCTGGGTATGTACGGGGTGGGACACAAGCTCTGTGAGCTGCAAAGTCCCTGCTTCAGCACAGCTGCACCCCAGTCCATGCAAAAGATGAAGCTCTCACATCAAAGGGGATTAGACATACTTTAGGGCCAAATATGAGGGACCATGGTCCAGGAACACAGATTAAGTTTACCCAACATTCCATCCAAAAATGTTAACAGTTTCATGAAGTTTTCATAACTACATAAGTCGTCATAAATCAAGGCACTTTTCAAGTACATTGGTTGACCATCAGGTAGGCAGGTTTTGCAAAGCAGGGAAATCACCACCATAGTCTTCACATGCTATCTGATGACATTCTTAAACTTTGGTTGGTGGAAGCTGGTGGTCTGTCAGAACACACAGCTGCACCTCAGGTCTCAGGAGCCCCTGCATCTGCTCTCTGAGTGTTTGTGGGGGAGAGGCACAAGCTCCATTAGCTGCAAAGTCCCTGCATCAATACAGCTGCAGCCCACTCCTCTTCTGCCAGCCGCCCTCCCCTCCTGACTGCTGGGCTCCTCTGGCCTCCCCCGTGCTGTAGGCAGGTGGAACTTCCCGTGACGTCACAATGCTGACGCTCCCCCAGAGCGTCCTTAGGAAAATTGTACTTTAAAAAGGCGGGAGCTGCGGAGTTCTTTCTCCTGAGCCTCTCTCCAGCAGCTCTGTGGGGCACAGGCGGTGGCGGTGGCGGTGGCGGTGGGCCGTCTGTGTGCCAGGGAAACCGCTCATCAGACTGTAAACTGAAAGGCGGGAAGGCGTGAGCAGTGCGGAGGAAGCAGCGGAGTTCATTTTCCGGAGCCTCCATCCTGCGGGATGGCGGAGGAGGCGGCCATGGCGAGTCTGGGGGCGAGTGAGAGCGATCTGCAGCAGGTAGGAGGATCGTGCTGGGCCGAGGGGTCGTGGGGCTCCCCGGGAGGCGCTGCAAGAAACCCAGGCAAAGAGCTACCCGGGCCCAAACCCAGCTCCAGCGCACCTCCCTGGAACATGAGCCCAAATCCACACAGACCACACACACACACACACACACACACACACACACACACACACACACACACACACATGCAGTCACAAAAAATTTTGGGCCTGGTGCACTCCTATGACCCCAGTGGGAGGCTGAGGTAGGAGCTTCAAGGTTTGAGGGAAAGTGTGGACTATATAGAGCCTGTGTCAAAACAGAAGAACAAAAAGGAAAGGACAGGAGGAGATAAAGAGGGGAAGGAAAGGAAAGAGGAAAGGGAGACAGGGAGGAACAAAGGGGGCAAAGTAAAGAGGGGGAAAAGGAGAAAGGGAGACGAATGGGAAGAAGAAGGAAAAGAAGGGAAGGAAGGTAGAGAAAAGGGGGAAAGGGTGAATAATAGAGGGAAGGAATGAAGGTGGGAAGGAAAAAGGAGGAGAAGAAAGGAAAGAAGGAAGGAAAAAGAGGGAAGGGGAAGAGAATAAAAGGAAGGAAGGAAGGAAAAGGGGTAAAATGAGAAGAATGGAAAGAAGGAAGGAGAAAGAGAGGGAGGGAAATAAGGAAGAAGGTTGAGAGGAATGGAAGTAAGGAGGAGGGTGGGACAGAAAGAAGGAAGGGGAGAAAATAGGGGAAGTGGATGAAAGGAAGGAAGAAAGGAAGGAAGAGCAAGGGAAGCAGGGCAGGGCTGCCGAACCCA
This sequence comes from Orientallactaga sibirica, assembly GCA_036365145.1. Taxonomy (NCBI): domain Eukaryota; kingdom Metazoa; phylum Chordata; class Mammalia; order Rodentia; family Dipodidae; genus Orientallactaga; species Orientallactaga sibirica. The sequence continues at coordinate 3,790 of JAEOAD010002255.1, forward strand.
GGCCTGAGTGCAGTCAATCCCAGTGGGTTGATCATAGTGTTGTCAGGCACACACAGTGGGCCTGTGGAATCTTCTGGCCAGGAGTCACCTTTTCCCATGAGGCCTCCTCATGACACAGGAGTCCTGCATCTGCTCTATGGGGAGGTGGGAGGAAAGATCCCTGTGAGCTGCAAAGTCCCTGCTTCAGTACAGCTGCATCCCACTCCCCTTTGTGAGCCACCCCCATGTAAGGAATGGTGGATGGTTCTGCCCCCCTATGCCCTGGCAGGTGGAATAGCCCATGATGTCACTGTGCTGCAGCTCTACCAGAGCATGGGGGAAATTGTAAACTTAAAGGCAGGGAGGTGAAATGGTGAGGAGGAAGCAGCAGAGTTCATTTTCCTGATCCTCTGTCTGGTGAGATGGTGGTGGAGGAGGCGACCATGGTGATCTGCTTGCAAGTTAGACCTCTCCACATCAGGTAGGGGGTTCAGGCCAGGTAAAGGGGCCACCTGAACTTCGAGGACCCCTGGTGATAAAACTGGCCTCAGCCCAAAACCAGTTTCAGCGTGCCACCCACAAGTGTCTTCAGCTCTCCATGCTGAGTTTCTAATCTCAGTGTGGTGTGCTTACAGACATTGCATTCATTTTCCTGTGTGTATGGACAGAAAGTGAAAACCAACAGTGTTAGGTACTAAATACTAGAAGGAAAAGCAGGAAGGAGAGTTAATGAGGTCTTGGGTTTACTAGCCTCTGGCCTTAACCCAAAATTTTAAGATGTGAGAAAAGAATATCCAACACTACTGAGTGGGATTAATTAAAGTGGAAAGTCCTAAGTTTAATAAGCTCACTCTAATTTGGGAAAAGGTGTTTACCTAAGGCACCATGGTGATAGGCAGGTAGAGATTGTTAGAGAGTCACTAGATGTGAAGAAATGACAGTTTGGGAGGGGCAGGCCGGTGTCAGGAAAATCCTGCCACTTCATGAATGGAAGACTAGGTTAGTTACTGAATGGAAAGGAAGCTCAGAGTATTCCAGGAACAGAGATGACTAGATGTTATTTGGATGAGATCTTCAGATTGGTTGGTTAATGTTTTACTTAGCATGTATCTAGGAATTTAGAAGATGCTATTAAAGAGAGAAGTGATGTGATTCAAGTATCTTCTGTGTGAATTAGCATGTGCATGCCACAGAGTACATGTGGAGGTCTGAGGACAACTTCCACTTTGCTTGACACAGGGTTTCACTTGTTTTATTGGTTATGCTCTTTGTTTGTTTGTTTGTTTTCTGCTTTATGGGCACAATTCTCGCTGGCCTGCAAGCTTCTGGGTTCTCCTGGCTCCACTTCTCATTGACTTGGAGTGGGTATGCTGTGTGCACGTGCCTTTATGTGGATGGTGGGAATTGAACAGGAACTGTTAAGTTTGCAAGATAATGCCTTTAAATATCTCCTTAGATCCTTCATTTGATATGTGGGTGTGAGATGTACTGACCTTCCTGAAATGGCACATATCAAACTTCCCCGAACAAGGATGTTTTCTGTGATATAGTAAACAAGGTGGCCTGAATCACGCAGCCCAAATATGAGACAACAGGCAGGGTGGCCTAGGACCTACATGAAGATCATATGTATGATGTGGCTTCCCAGCCACCTGGACAGGAGAAAGGAGACAGCCATTGGGTAGAGCTCCAAAGACAAACAAACCCATCACCCCATTTCTCAGAGTGAGGACATCCTGAGAAGCTGGGCCCTGGGCTTCTACTCTGGAGATGGCACTCTGTGTTAGCAATAGGATCTGAAAAACCAGGCACTGGATGTGGAATGTGTGGAATTCAGACAACCAGGATAGAAGTAGGTAGGTGTGGTCTTCCTTATAAGAAGGAGAGGCACATGCCTTGTGCTGGAAGAGTGACCATACTTTTTCTGTTGTTCTTTTCAAGGTAGGGTCTCACTCTAACCCAGGATGACCTGGAATTGAGTGTCATCTCAGGGTGGCTCGAACTCATGGCAATCCTCCTACCTCTGCCTCCCAAGTGTTGTAATTAAAGGCGTGCACTATCATGCCCAGCTTTGAGTGACCATTCTGAACCCAACTTCCCCATTCTGGAAATTGTTGCTGGGTTGGTTCTCATAACTGTTTCTGGTCATCATGGTGATGAGAAGGAAGGAATAACCAGGTGGAGAAGCAGGGAGCCAAGCTCACACAGCCTTGGTACCAGGGACAATGCTCAGGGCTCTGATGCATCTATCTCTTGAGGGTCTAATGCATGAGACACTGACTTTGTGTATGAAGTCTGTGTTCCATCATCTCCCTCTCACCCCACTGACTGCTGACTTCAGAATCTCCTGACTTTTCTTCCCACAACTGTCATCTGTACCAGTCACCCTGTGTTTCTGAAACCAGAGTTCTCTCCTTGATACTTATACTTTCAGAGGCAAGTGTGCAAAGACAGGAATTCAACCTTGAACCTGTGCTGCATTGAGAGAGTTGGAAATTTGGGATAAGAAAGGATTCTTAGAGATAGCTTATATTTCATCTATAGCTAACTCTTAATGAAGGATGGGAAAGAAAGGCAATCATTTCAAATTTTATTTGAAATCATGACTCTGTGATTTAAGGTGTTAATGGGTCCATATGTCTCCTTGTGGACTTATGGACTCTTCTCTCCATGAAGTGAGGGTTTCATGTACATGAAAGCCAGTAGCCCTTGCATTCCTCTGAATCTCTGTTTAGATTACAATTAGATCAAAAGTTTATCTACAACATGTCTCTATTTTCCCCTTATTACTGTTATCAGTAAAATGTGAGAAAGTGGGTAGTCCAGCCCACTCTGAGCCCTGAAATTCTTCTACACTGTGGCCTGTGTTTTCTTGCCTGTTTCATCAGATTGAGGCTCGGACCTGTCTTTCGGTTGTTCACTTGGTGGCCACATGCAGTTCTCCAGCTCCTTTCCTGACAGAATGAAACCAAAGTCACTGCATGTCTCCAATTTCCATGTAGGCCCTGTGCTTCTCCATGAACTGGTCTTGTAATACCAGAAAAATGGCACAGACTGTGTTGCTGGTGTTGATCTCAGGAGGAATTAGTTTTTTTAACCATTCAACAATATTTTGTGATGTCAGGGTCTTTTTTATTATTTAATTGAGGGTGGGGCATATAGTGCTGCACCTGACCTTGTGGGGTGGGTACAGGGATGTTGCTGAGCACCCTGCAGTTTGCATGTCATTTTCAAAACTAAGTCTATCTGACTCAAACTGTCAATAGGGTGATGAGAATGTCAAGTGCAGTGGTATGGACATGTGAAAGGACCTGAAACTCTTAAGGGAGAATATGTGCTGAATTTTCATTTTCATTTGTTTTTTTTAATATTGTGGTGTTGGGATGTCAAATCCCAGTTCTTACCTCAATATACTTTATTCTGAGACAAATCTGAGAGCTGGAGGCCTGGGAATGTTAGGATCTGAAAATCGCTGAAGGGAGACTCAGACTCATATAGCATGTAAAAACATAGATCGTTTATTGTGCAGAGAAGTCCAGCATGCGGGGTCCACTATTTGCACTAGATGGTGACCCCGAGATAAGCTCTCTGGCCCTTTCAAAGGCAGCTAAACAAAGACCTCTAATATAATTGGCTAATTTGACCGATATAGTACATGTGCACTCCTGACTGGTTATAATTCCATGTGCGTGGGCTAAGGGAGGCTAAGGAGGGGGCTCTAAGGAAGGAAGTTTCCTAAGGTGGCCAGTTAAATGGCCAGTAAGCATATCACATTCTTTTACTTCTGACTGGCTGAGGCCAAGAAAGGGGGAATGGCCTCAGACATCTCTGAAACCTTCCAGGAAATGACTTGGTTTTTTGTTCTGTTCTCTCAGAATTTAGTTCAGGCTTTTTGAGAAATTGAAACTTAGGCCTAACTAGGAAATATCTTATTGAAGCCTGTTAAGGTGTTGGTTTGACTCAGGAACAGGTCTAGGTTACATCAAATATGATGTTTCAACATGCTAAAAGTTTCAGAATTTTTTGTTTCATTTCTTAAGCCTGGTCTCACTCTAGCCTGGCTGACCTGGAACTCAATCTGTCAACCAACATAGCCTCACACTCACTGGGATCTTCCTACTTTAGCCTCTTTTTGTACTGAGAGTAAAAATGTGGGCCCCCTACCTGACTCATGGAATATTTATAGTAATAGAATGAAAAAGTTATAAATCTAGGCATTTTAAGCACACTCAGGAAACATCAAGGAGTTTTCAAAGCAGAGAATTCTCTGCTAGAGGCCTCAGGTGTTTTGTGATGCCATCCTTAGCCTATGGGTTGGTGGAAACTAAGATGTTTGTTTGAACTTTCCAATAAGAATTTTACCTGATAGTAATGGCAATGTTTGATCAAGTGGTGAGGTAGACTATAAGAACTATTTATGGGACTAAAGGTAACCCAACAAAATTAGATTATAATTCTGTAACAGTCAGCTTTCTACTACCACAGACTTTCTATGCATTCAATCAGCTATGTAGTATGTTTAACTAAGGCATTATTTTTTTTTTCTGGTAAGTGGTTCATGAACCCAGAGTCTCATACATCCCAGGTAAACAATGGATCCACTACTGAGTCACACCTCTGCCTGGATACACCATTTCAATGGCTGAACTAGCAAAATGTGTGTGAAGAGTGAGTGTGAACAAGGCTCAGAGAAGTATGTGCCAAACTGATAAGGGAGCTAAGATGATGCTTCATAATAATAACTCCGGTTGTTTGGACATGAATATTGTAAAGAAGGGATGGAGAACTTTATCTGGAATAGAGAATGCATGAAGAACAGATGTGTGTGTGTGTGTCTCTGTGTGTGTGTGTGTGTGTGTTGCTAAGGATAAAACACAGGGCCTTCCACAAACCAGGCAAGTGATCTGTCAAGGGGAGAAGTGTTAACAACTGCCCTGTTTCAGTTACCCTCAGAGGTGCCTCATGAGCACATACATGTTCAAACCTGCCATCCAGTGGAAAGTGCAGAGACAGCATATATGTTTCAGATACTTCAACGTGTTACTGTCTTTTGAGACCCTTGGTGTGGATAAGGTGATTGAGAGGGAATGCAGACAAAGAAGTGAGTGCAGTGAACTTGGCTTGGTGGCACATACCTGTACTCACTACATATGTTGAACATTTTATGTCATGTCTCCACATGCCAAGTACTGAGTTTACAGGTATGTGACACCAAGCTGGGTTACTTTGAGTCCAGCATTGATTACAGTAGACCGCATTGCAAAACCAAACAAAGAAAGCCGGGCATGGTGGCACATGCATTTAATCCCAGCACTAGGGAGGCAGATGTAGGATGACTGCCATGAGTTCGAGGCCACCTTGAGACTATATAGTGAATTCCAAGTCAGCCTGAGCCAGAGTGACACCCTACCTGAAAAAGCAAAAACAAAACAAAACAAAACAAAAAAAACCAAACAAATAAAAACCACATAGAGAAGAAGTAGTGTATGGAGGGCAAGGGCAGGGCAGCAGAGCCTGAGTGGGCTCCATGTTAACTCACAGGCCCATGAGTGCTGAGCACACCCTTCTTTGCAGGCAGCTGTTCTCATCTCTTCTGGCCATTTGGACACTTTTCATTTTCTTTCATGCAACCATCCTCTTCTTCAACTGTTTTGTCACTAACGTTTTCCATTTTGATATTTCTTTATAAATATATATATATATATATATATATATATATATATATATATATATATATGGAGAGAGAGAGGGAGAGAGAGAGAGCACAATGGAGGTTGAAAATGGTCATGCCAGGGCTTCCAGCCATACAAATGAATTACAGATGCATGCACCACCTTGTGCATTTGGCTTATGTGGGTGGGTCCTGCGGAATTGAACCTGGATCCTTTGGCTTTGTGGGCAAGTGCCTTAACTACTAGGCAATCTCTCTAGCCCACATTTTGATATTATAATATATGTTTATAATATATATATGTTTATGATCTTATGCCTAGAAAATTCACCGTCTTACCAGTCTCCACCTCTCACTAACACACTTCTTCATTCCTCTGACTCTCCATCTAACTTTTGTTGCTTTTAAAAAAATGTTTATTATTACTATTAACAACATGTTTTGTATAGATAAATCATGTGTTGGTATTTTTTCCCTCGTCCCTGCTCCCATTCATTAGGGAGGCTCCTCATTGGGGTTGCAGGTGTTTCTCATTACTTTTTTCTTTAACCCCACTGAGTTAAATTAGGGTTTCTTGCATGATCATGGTGATTTAACAGGAAGGGCAACTTACCAGTAGGTACACAACTGATGAACATGACTCCCCTTTCCCAGCAATCATTAGGTGCAATAAGCTTCTCTAGAGATGTGGAGTCACATGTATCCTTCCTTCATGAAGGTGATGTATTGACAGGCTTAACGTTTGCAGGAAATTTAAGCTGCTATGAATTCATGGGTGTAATGACTATGTGTACCCCAAAACAGCGTTTCAGAGTGCTCCTCCCCACCACACAGGAATCTCTGTAAGACTTGGGAATTTAGAGAAACCATGCTCCAGAAGTGGACAAAACCTGAAAGTTTCAGAAAGTTCCTAAAATTCACAAGCTTCACAAGCTCCCTCCACAAGGTTAAATAACAGCCCCCTTCACATTTCACAAGCATCTCCAGGGATACAGCTTTCATGAGTTGTCACCCATGGGAGGTGGAACTTTTACCAATGCAGGTACTTTCCAGTCATGCATGTGCCTGTAAATATCTCCTCATCCATATTCCTCTAAATAACCCCAATATACTGTCTCACAGGGCTGGACTTGAATGACATTATTTCTTTGGTCTTTCATTGGCACCTTATTTGGGGTGAATAAATATTTGTTCACATCTCTGCAGAAGTTGAAGCAATGATAGTTTGGCTGTGCTATGGAGAGATGTATATTTTTATAGGACATTGCCCAAGACTAAACAGAGGAGGAGACTATTCTCTTGTCTTTCTTGCCTGCAGCGCTTGGTGCACACCTTTGGTCTCCATCACAGCTGAGCCCCGTGTGCAGGGAGTAATAATGTCAGAACACTTCATGTTCTGTGTACACACCAAGCCTTGTGCTGCTGGCCTACATGCACTCTCTCTCCAGAAGGCAAAGCAGTTTTACTCTTATTTGGAGCTAAATTGGACTAACTGTCAGTGCTTATGCTCTGTTCCTGGCTGTCAAACCCAGGGTCTAGTGTGTGCTAAGCAAGTTCTTTTGCACTGAGCTACACCGTCGGCTCTTTTTATTTTTACTTAGAGGTGAGGTCACATTATGTATCACTGGCTGGCCTCCAACTCAGGATGCTCCTGCCTCAGCCTTCTCTATGGGAATTACAGCTGTGCACCATGATGTTCATCTCTCTCTGACATATACTTTCTTTAAAAAAATTTATTTACAAAGAGAGAGAAAGGGAATGGACATGCCAGGGCTTGTACCCAGTGCAAATGAACTCCAGATGCATGTGCTCTTTTTTGCATCTCGCTTTATATGGGTACAGGGGAATTGAACCTGCAATGTTAGCCTTTTCAGGGAAGTCCCTTTACTACTGAACCATCTCTCCAACCCCAATACATATAATTTAAAAAAAACATTTTATTTATGAGGGGAGAGAGAGAATAGGTACACCAGGGTCTGTAGCCACAGCAAATGAATGCCTCCAGATGCATGCACCTCTGTGTTGTTTGATTCAGATGTCTCTCATAAACTTAGGTGTTCCTAAGAGTAGGTTCCCATCTGATGCAGATTTGGAAATTAAAGCCCCCTGGAGGTAGTGTATTGTTGGGGCAGGCTTATGGGTATTATAGCTAATTTTCCCTTGCCAGTGCTTGGCACACTCTCCTATTGTTGTTGTCCATCTGATGTTGGTCAGTAGGTGTTGTCCATCTTTCCTCATTCTGTTATTTTTTCCCCTGCCATCATGGAGCTTCCCCTCAAGTCTGTAAGCCAAAGTAAACTTTTTTCTTACCCTACAAGCTGCTATTCAACAGGTGCTTTCTGCCAGCAATGCGAACCTGACTAAAAGCGCCACCTTGTGTATCTGGCTTATGTGCATATTGGGAAAATGAACCTGGGTCCTTAGGCTTCACAGGAAAACACCTTAATTAGAAGCCATCTCTCCAGCCCCATAGCATATATTCTTATACATGATGGTGGCTAGTCATTGAATGTAATGTTTAGGATAGTTAATATGTAGTTTAGTTTATGTCAGGATGTTAAAAAACACATGATATCAAACTTATCCTTTAAATAATTTTAAGTAGAATCTTCTGGGGCTTGAAATATGTAGGCTTCACAACCATCTATCTCCTGAGCTTTTTTCAGCTTCCTAAACAGGAACTGTATAAATGTACAATTTCCACGTTCTTGCCAACAATTTATTTATTTACTAATTTCTATTTGTTTTTCAAGTTAGTCTTGGTCTAGACCGGGCTGGCCTAGAATTCACTATGTAGTCTCAGGCCAGCCTCGAACTCAAAGTGATCTCCTATTTTAGCCCCCAAGTGCTGGGATTAAAGGCATGTGCCAACACGCATGACCATTTTTGTATTTTTCTTTTGTCTTTTTCTAATAATGGGTCCAGTTTTTTTTTAGATTTTTCATTTTTAAAATTTATTTGAGACAGAGAGAAAAAGAGAGAGAGAATATGGGCATGCCAGAGTCCCCAGCCACTACAAACAAACTCCTGATACATGTGTCATCTTGTGTATCTGGCTTACATATGTTCTGTGGAATTGAACCTGGACTTTGCAGGCAAGTGCCTTAACTGCTAAGACATCGCTCCACCCCTGGTTTCAGTTTTTACTGAAAAAAAGTGGACACAACTACTGCTGAAGAATGTATTTGCAGTTCCAATATGTGTACAATAATTTGTATTTACCACCACAGTAACAGGTGTTGTGCACACATATCATACATAGGAACCATGAAGGGCAGCGTGCAGAGTGCAGTGTTGGTGCAGGACTGTTCACAGGCCTGAAACAGAGGGTGGAGGATTGAGGCAAAGAACCTAAGTAAGAGAAGAGTGCCAGGGAGAAACAGTGCATGCTTTGAGCATGTGTGATTTGACAGTATAATCTGTGCATAATCACCCATGTTTTAACAGGTAAGGAAGGTTTGGGATGTGGCTCAGTTGGTAGAGTGCTTGACTCACATGCACGAAGCTCTGGATTCCATCCCCAGTGCTGCATAAACCAGGTGTTGTGTACATCTGTGATGCCAGCACTCTGCAAGTAGAGGCGGGAGGACCAGAAGACCAAGACCATCCTAGGCTAGATAGTAAATTTGAAGACAGAATGGTTTACATGAGACCTCCTTTATAAAATAATTAAAAGAAAGAAAGAAGACTAAAACATAAGGAAATAGTGAGAATGTTTAAGTAACTCCTCGAATTGTACTCATTGCTTCCCCAAAATGCACTTGCATAGAATTAGGCATAGTTGCAGAATCAGAACCCAGAACCTTCTAACTCAGCCCGTATAATGTTGCCTTCTCCTGCTTTAGAACATCATGGCTCCCATCCTACGCACAGTGGTAAGATGGCTGAATAGGAACAGCTATATGCAATCTTTCCACTTCCACTGCCTCCTTTTACAAACAATGCTTTTGCAGGTGGACAGAATGCTGTTCATGTGATTACTTCTTTGTAAAAAAGCTTGGTGGCAGAATCTGTCAGAGCAAAGAAGAGTCACTGTCCTGGTTGGGCTTGAGGGTAAGACCTGGATCTCAATATCCAGCCACTCTCTCAAGGCCTGGAGGCATCTGTACCTACAGTGTGCCTGTCCCAGAAGCCACAGTTCAGGGTCCCCTTGTCCTCTTCTAGCAGAGATCTCACCTTGGGAAACCTCTCCCTTTTCCACTGGCTGCTCCCTTGCTTGCAATCTTTTTGCTGGCTGTCTGCTGCCTGTAATTCCTGCCAAACTTTGTGCATCCTGTTAACATATGTGTTGCAGTCAGGTTCGCAGTGCTGGCAGAAATCACCCAACTAAGAGCAGCTTGTGGGAAAAAAGAGGTTTATTTTGGCTTACAGGCTCGAGGGGGAAGCTCCATGATGGCAGGAAAAACGATGGCATGAGCAGACGGTGGACATCACTCTCTGGTCAACATAAGGTGGACAACAGCACCAGGAGAGTGTGCCAAACACTGGCAAGGGGAAGCTGGCTATAATACCCATAAGCCCGCCCCCAACAATACACCACCTCCAGGAGGCTTTAATTTCCAATTGCCATCAGCTGGGGAGACTAGCATTCAGCACACTTAAGTTTATGGGGGACACCTGAATCAAACCACCACATTCCGCCCCTGGCCCCCATAAACTGATAACCATACATGATGTAAAATACAATGCATTCATGCAAATTTAAAAGTCCCCATAGTTTTTATCAATTTCAATGATGTTCATACATCCCCATAATCCAAGGTCTTTTAACTGAGCCATAATACCAAAAATATCCCCAAAAACCCACAATGGCACAGAATAAAGCATTCACACTGCAAAGGATGGCATTGGGCAAAACAAAGAAATACTTAACCAATACAAGATTTTAAACAACCAGGGCAAACATCAAACTCTGTAATTCCAATCCAACAACTAGTCAGTGACAAATCTCCAAGTCTGATAATTCTAACCAGCAACAAGTCTCTGGAGTTCCAATTCCGCCCCTCCAGCTAGGCTACTCACAGTCCTGGAAAACTTCATCCAGGGCCGGCAGCTCTCCTTGGCAGCCATCTCATAGTCCCGGCATCTCCACTGGGTCTCCACTGCAACCCATGGTCCATCCTCATGGCCCCATGGGATCTCCATGCAGGCATCCAGCAAACCTGCTTCACACTGCCCATGGCCATTTCCAAAACACAAGACCGCGTTAAAAACTCAATGACCCTCTCTTTCCTGCATTTGTTATACTCCATAATACCAGGTAGGGTGCCAATTTGTTAATCCAGGGGGGAATAAATCAGACTTTGAAGAACAGGACACTCCTTCAGCATTCAGGCCCCTTCAAAAGAGTCTGCATTCTTCCTGTTGCCCCAGTGCAGGTCAGCTAGCCCAATCTCAAAGGTTGTAATCTCTCAATTGCAGCTGAATGGGCAGAGTTCACCCAAAGATTTCATTTTTTCTGTGCCATATTCCTCTGCTCACACCAGTTCATTTCTACGCAAAGCAACTCTGCACAACTTCTCAGGACATGGGCATAACAGCAAACTTATCACACAAACTGCTAGCCCAGTCCAAAGAAAGCTCTTTCTCACCCTCATAAGCCAAACCTCACAGTCCATAGTTCTTCCGCTTGAAAAACAGCTCCAAAAGGCCAAAGCCACACAGTCAGGTGTCTAGCAGCAATCCCACTCCTCGGTACCACTTTACTGTTGCAGTCAGGTTCGCATTGCTGGCAGAAATCACCCGACCAAGAGCAGCTTGTGGGAAAAAAGAGGTTTATTTTGGCTTACAGGCTCGAGGGGGAAGCTCCATGATGGCAGGAAAAATGATGGCATGAGCAGAGGGTGGACATCACTCTCTGGTCAACATAAGGTGGACAACAGCAACAGGAGAGTGTGCCCAACACTGGCAAGGGGAAGCTGGCTATAATACCCATAAGCCCGCCCCCAACAATACACCACCTCCAGGAGGCTTTAATTTCCAATTGCCATCAGCTGGGGAGACTAGCATTCAGCACACTTAAGTTTATGGGGGACACCTGAATCAAACCACCACAATATGTATGGGAAGCAAACATCAGGTAAGCTGTGGCTCACAAATACCTTGTCTTTTGTTGCTAGAACAATCTCCTATATAAAATCAGTTTAAGAGAGGAAGAGTGTACTTCAGCTTATAGTTGCAGGTTTACAGATCACTATGGCAGGGAAGGCACCATGGCAGATGCTCCAGGCAGCTGGTTACATTCAGTCCTCAGTGAGGAAGCTGAGTGTGATGAGTGCCCACTCAGGCTCTGCTGCCCTGGCCTGGCCCTCCATACACTACTTGTTCTCTGTGTGGTTTTTCTTTGGTTTTGAAATATGGTCTCGTATAACCCAGGCTGTACTCAAAGAAACCCAGCTTGATGTCACATACCTGTAAACTCAGTACTTGGCAGGTGGAGACATGAGATAAAATGTTCAACATATGTACTGAGTTTACAGGTATGTGCCACCGAGCCAGGTTCACTGCACTCACTTCTTTGTCTCCATTCCCTCTAGATCACCTTATCCACTGCCAGGGTCTGAAAAGACAGAAACATGTTGAGTCTCTGAACCATATATGCTGTCTCTGCACTTTCCACTGGCTGGCAGGTTTGAACATGTATGTGCTCATGAGGCGCGTCTGAGGGTAACTGAAACAGGGCAGTTGTTAACACTTGTCCGCTTGACAGATCACTTGCCTGGTTTGTGCAACGCCCTGTGTTTGATCCTTAGCAACACACACACACACACACACACACACACACACACACACACACCTGTTCTCCATGCATTCTCTATTCCATGTAAAGGTCTCCATCCCTTTACAATATTCATGTCCAGACAACCTGAGTTATTAATATGAAGCACCATCTTAGCTACCTTATCAGTTTGGCACATACTTCTCTGTAGCCTTGTTCACCCTCACTATTCACACACATGTTGCTATTTCAGCCATTGAAATGGTGTATCGAGGCTGGAGGTGTGGCTCAGTGGTGGATCCATTGTTTCCCTGGGATGTGTGAAGCTCTGGGTTCATGAACAAGTTCCTAGAAAAAAAAAAGTAATTCCTGAGTTAACCATACTACATAGCTGATTGAATGTATAGAAAGTCTGTGGTAGTAGAAAGCTGTCTGTTACTGGTTTATAACCTAATTTTGTTGGGTTACCTTTAGTCCCATAAATAGTACTTATAGTCTACCTCACCACTTGATCTAACATTGCCATTACTATCAGGTAAAATTCTGATTGGAATGTTCAAACAAACATCTTAGTTTCCACCAACCCATAGGCTAAGGATGGCATCACAAAACACCTGAGGCCTCTAGCAGAGACTTCTCTGCTTTGAAAAATCCTCCTTGATGTTTCCTGAGTGTACTTAAAATGCCTAGATTTATAACTTTTTCATTCTATTACTATAAATATTCTGTGAGTTAGGTAGGGTGGCCCACATTTTTACTCCCAATACAAAAAAGGCTAAAGTAGGAAGGAAGATCCCTGTGAGTTTGAGGCTATCTTGGTTGACAGATTGAGTTCCAGGTCTGCCCGGCTAGAGTGAGACCAGGCTTAAGAAACGAAACCAAAAATTCTGACAATTTTACCATGTTGACCATATTTCATGGTATTACCATATTTCATGTAACCTAGACATTCACTAACTAACCTAGTCTTCCATTCATGAAGTGTCAGGATTTTCCTGACGCCAGCCTGCCCCTCCATCTCTTCTCAGGTCTAGTGACTCTCTAACAATCTCTACCTATCACCACGGTACCTTACATAAACACCTTTTCCCAAACTAGAGTTAGCTTATTAAACTTAGGACAATCTCACTTTACTTAATTACATTCAGTAGTGTTGGATATTCATTTCTCACATCCCAAAGGCTCTTAAAATTTTGGGTTAAGGCCAGAGGCTAGTAAAGCCGTCACTTAATTCTCCTTCCTGCTTTTCCTTCTAGTATTTAGTACCTAACACTGTTGGTTTTCACTTTCTGTCCATACACACAGGAAAATGAAGGCAATGTCTGTAAGCACACCACACTGAGATTAGAAAATCGACATGGAGAGGTGAAGACACTTGTGGGTGGCATGCTGAAACTGGGTCCTTGCAGTGCCACCAGGGAGCTCAGGTAGCCCCTCTACTTGGCATGACCCCCGTACTTGAGGTGGAGAGGTCTGACTTGCAAGCAGATCACCATGGTCACTTCCTCCACCACCATCTCACCAGACAGAGGATCAGGAAAATGAACTCTGCTGCTTCCTCCTCACCATTTGCACCTCCCTGCCTTTAAGTTTACAATTTCCCCCATGCTCTGGTAGAGCTGCAGCACTGTGATGTCATGGGTTGTTCCACCTGCCTGCGCATGCCAGGGGGGCAGAGCCATCCACCATTCTTGACAGGAGGGTGGATTGCAGAGGGGAGTGGGATGCAGCTGTACTGAAGAAGAAACTTTGCAGCTCACAGTGATCTTTCCTTCCACCTACCCAGAGAACAGACACAGGACTCCTGTGGCATGAGGAGGCCTCATGGAAAAGGTGACTCCTGGCCAGAAGATCCCACAGGCCCACGTGTGTGCCTGACAACACTATGGTCAACCCACTGGGATTGATTGCACTCAGGTCTGGGTTCTGCAACCCTGCCCTGCTTCCCTTGCTCTTCCTTCTTTTCTTCTTCCCTTTCTTGTCTTCCATTTCCCCTCTTTTCTCCCCATTCCTTCTCCCCCACTCTGTTCTTTCCTTCCATTCCTCTCTCCCTTCTTCCTTATTTCCCCCCTCACTCCCTAATTCTTTCTTTCCATTCTTCTCATTTCACCCCTTTTCCTTCCTTCATTTTATTCTCCTCCTCGTTTCCCCTGTTTTTCCTTCCTTCTTTCCTTCTCCTCTTTTTCCTCCTCTGTTTACTTCCCACCTTCATTCCTTCCCTCTATTATTCACCCTTTACCCCTTTTTTCTACTTTCCTTCCCTTTTTCCTTCTTCTTCCCATTTGTCTACCTTTCTCTCTTTCCCCCTTTCCTTTGCCCCCTTTTTTCGCTCCCTGTCTCTCTTTCCTCTTTCCTTCAGTTCCTCTCTTTATCTCCCTTCCCTCTTCTTTCTTTCTTTCTTTCTTTCTTTCTTTCTTTCTTTCTTTTTTTTTTTTTTTTGAAGTAGAGTCTCACTCTAGCTCAGGCTGACCTGGAATTCACTATGTATTCTCAGGGTGGCCTCGAACTCAAAGTCATCCTCCTACCTCTGCCTCCCAGGTGCTGGGATATAAGGTGGGCATCACCACGCCCAACTTTCCTTTCCTTTTTGCTCTTCTGTTTTGAGACAATCTCTATGTAGTACAGACTTCCGCTCAAACCTTGATGCTCCTACCTCTGCCTCCCACTGGGTTTACAGTAGTGCACCAGGGTCAGATTTTTTTGGGGGGGCATGTATGTGCCCGCGTGCGTGCGTGTGTGCGTGCGTGTGTGCGTGTGTGTGTGTGTGTGTGTGTGTGCGTGCGTGTGTGTGGTTTGTGTTGATGTGGACTCATGTTCCAGGGCGGTGCCTTGGAGCTGGGTGTGAGCCCAGCCAGCCCTTTGCCGGGCTTTCTCTCAGGGCCTCCCGGGGAGCCCGTGACCCCTCGCTCCAGCCCAATCCTCCTACTGCCGCCGATCGCTCTCATTCGCCCCCAGACTCGCCATGGCCGCCTCTTCCACCATCCCGCAGGATGGAGGCTCCGGAAAATGAACTCTGCACTGCTCACACTGTCTGCCTTTCAGTTTAAAATCTGCTGAGCGGTTTCCCTGGCACACAGACATGCCACATGCCACCGCCACTTTCTCTGCCCCACAGAGCTGCTGGAGAGAGGGTCAGGAAAAAGAACTCCGCAGCTCCCGCCTTTTTAAAGTTTACAATTTTCCTAAGGACGCTCTGCCTGAGCAGCAGCATTGTGACGTCACGGGCAGTTCCACCTGCCTACAGCACGGGGGAGGCTGGAGGCGCCCATCAGTCAGGAGGGGAGGGGGCTGGCAGAAGATGAGTGGGCTGCAGCTGTACTGGAGCAGGGACCTTGCAGCTAATAGAGCTTGTGCACACCCCAAACAGAGAACAAATGCAGGGGCTTCTCGGACCTGAGGTGCAGCTGTGTGTACTGACAGACCACCAGCTTCCACCTACCCAGGGTTTAATAATGTCATCAGATACCATGTGAAGCCTATGGTGGAGATTTCCCTGCTTTGCTAAAACCTGCCTACCTGATGGTCAACCAATGTATTTGAAAATTGCCTTGATTACGACTCGACTTATGTAATTATGAAAACTTCATGAAACTGTTAACACATTTAGACAGGGAATTTTGGGTAACGTTAATCTGTGTTCCTGGGACATGGTCACACAAATTTGGCCCTAAAGTATGTCTAATCCCCTTTGAGGCAAGAGATGCGTCTTTTGCATGGACCCTGGGGTGAAACTGTGGTGAAGCAGGGACTTTGCAGTTCACAGAGCTTGTGTCCCAACCTGCACATATCCAGAGAACAGATGCAGGGGTTCCTGGTACCTAGGGTGCAGCTATAATAAAGCAGAAGCTTTGCAGCTCAGAGAGTTTGTGTTCTCTGTCCTCCCCCCCCCGCACTTACCTGTGTTTACATGGGTGCTGGGGAATCAAACCTGGGCCCCTTGGCTTCTCAGGTGAGTTCCTTAACCATTAAACCATCCCTCTAGCACAGCCTAATTTTATTTTTAAAGTATGGTATTTGGCTTGAGAGATGGCTTAGTGAGTGCTTGCCTTCAAAACCTAAGGAGTCATGTTCAACTCTCCAAGTCCCACATAGGCCAGACACACAAAGGAACACAAGTGAGCAAGTTTGTATTTGCTCAGGAGGTGGAACATACATCTGGAGTTTGATTATAGTGGCTGAAGGCTGTAGCATGCCAATTCTCTCTCTCTCCTCTCTCTGATAAAAAGCCATAATATATAAAATATGGTATTATATAGCATTACAAATGGAAGGCTTTATAAAGCAAGGTCCCCTTCTCACCTCTAGCCTCACTACTCTGCTTGCCCATGACTTTCATAGGTAACTGCCTTCACTAGTTTTTGATTAATCTTTTTATTGTTTCTTCTTTAAAAAAGAAATAAATATATGTGCACAGTCATTTACCCTCTAAATACTGTATGTAAGTAATGTGTTTATAAAAATTTCACTTCCACCACTTGCCCCACCACCCAGTTTGCTCCTGAATTTCTGGGTAAGCATCTTAATTTCTGGTTAATCTTTTTTTTTTTGCTTATTTTTTTAAAAAAGAAAGAAAAGCATGTGCACAGTCATAGTAACACAAAGGACTGTACGTGTGTGTTCATTCCATATGTATGTATATGTATACACGCACACTCTCTTTGACAAAGGGAGAGATAGAAACAGAGAGAGAATGGGAACACCAGGACCTTCAGCCGTGGGAAACCAAATCCAGATACATGTGCATCTGGCTTGCGTGGGTACTGGGGAATTGAATCTGGGTCCTTAGGATTCATAAGCAAGTGTTTTAACTGCTAAGCCACCTCTCCATCCCTTATTTCATACTTTGTTTTGATATTATTTTACTTTACAGTTGTTTTGTTTCCTTTTCACTTGTGACATATTATTTCCCAGTTTTGCTATTTGTCCAATTGTTTGATGAGTTTATATTTATATAAAATGGGTATATTGCCAAATGTGGTGGCACATGCCTTTATTCCCAGCATGAGGTGGCAGAGGTAGGAGGACTGCTATGAGTTTGAGGCCACCCTGAGACTCCAGAGTGAATTCCAGGCTCGCCTGGACTAGAGTGAGACCCTACCTCAAAAAACAAAGTAAATAAATTAAATAAATAAATAAAATGGACATTAGTTGGGTTTGCTTGAATGAGCATGGGTGTGAGGGGCATGTTATTTACTGAGGGATGGACAACTTACTAGTTGCTACATCTCTGAAGAAAATGACTTCCCTCTCGAGCACCATTAACTGCCAATGGCTCATTGGAGGGCTGAAGACTCATGAGCCCCTGGCTCATCCATGATACAATATTGATGGACTCAATCTTTACAGATCAGTAACCATACTTACTATCAGTTCATGAGCACAGTTGTCATGTGTGCCCAGAAGTTAGTGCTTTTCTGCATCCCTCTTTATCCCCTGGCACCTACATTCCTTCTTTCCTCTGTTCAGTGTTGTTTCCTGAAACTTGGTGGGGTTATGGAGATGTCCTACTTAGGCCTGAGCACTCAACAGACACTTACTCATCACTTTGACTACTGGAAAGAAGCTTCTTTTAGAGCAATACTAGTCTATAATTGCAAACATAGATATTTAGAAGGCAGCTAGATATGCACAACATCCCCACTTAGCAAAACAATAGGGTTTCCTGCTAGGGCCTAGGGATTTTTTGTTTTTTGTTTTTTTGGTTTGGTTTTTCAAAGTAGGGTCTCGCTCTGGTCTAGGCTGACCTGGAATTCACTATGTAGTTTCAGGGTGGACTTGAACTCATGGCAATCCTCCTACCTCTGCCTCCCGAGTACTGTGATTAAAGGCATGCACCACCATGCCTGGCTCGGTATTTTTTTTAACCAGGTTAACAGTACCAGACCTGAGTGGGGTTGTTTGGATTGACACTTGGAAACTTCTCTAGTGGGTGGAGGGGACACTGGAAATGCATCAATGGAGTGCTGGAAGACAGCCCTGGAAGACAATGTTAAGGACAAAAAATGAAATCAAGGAGTTAAGGGGGAGTAGGCATACAACAGATTGGAAGTTGTTGTTTCTAATTCTTGTAAGACCTTTAAGCATTGGAGGAAGAACAATGGAACCCAAGTATATGGAGACAGATTGTCTCAGGCCCCTCTGAGAGTGACCTGACTGTGAGCAATGAGAGATAAGTTTAAACAGCCATTTAGTATAGAATATCTAAGGATAAACAGAATTTCTCTTAAGATTCTAATAAGTATAATCTTTTTATGCTGGAAATTTTGAGGTCTGTGTTTCAAACTGTTGAACAAATTGCATGGTCTATACCTGTCATTGTAAAACAGATGAGACATTGTCAGAATAAATGAACAGCCTTTGAACTTGACTGTGGCATGGATATCACTCAGTTGTTGTGAGCGCATCCATCTAGTCACAGTCTGAGCTGTGATGTCTAAGACTTCTACTTTATTCTCTGACTATAATTTTTCGTGAATATTAAGTCCAAACAGTTATGCAAAAATTTTAATTTTATATGTACTTTTGAAGGTCAGTTGTGGCCCTTTATGGGAGACTTTTGGTGACCCAGGAGGAGTTTAATCCCATTGTGGTGAGTTAGTATACAAGGGATTATATAAATTTTCCTGTATTTTTTAAAATTTGATTTGTGTCCTAATATAAGTCTATTTTAGAGAATGTTCCATGTGCTGCTGAGAAAAATGAATATTCTGGAGCATTTGCATGAAATGTTCTGTATGTATCTCTTAGATACATTTGTTCCATGACACCATTTAATCCAGATCTTTCTCTGTTTAGTTTTTGCTGGGATGACCTGTCAAGTGATGAGAGTGGGTATTGAAGTCACCCACTACTGTTGTGTTTGGAGTTATCTCTGACCTTAAGTCTAATAGTGTTTGTTTGATGAAATTAGGAGCCCCTATGTTAGGTGCATATATCTTTAGGATTGTGATGTCTTCCTTTTATTTGGGTATGGTTTATTTTTTCCTATTTCCTGCTGTGTGTGTTTTGCTTTCTTACAATGTGAAGGATTTCTTCAGGTATTT
>JAEOAD010002494.1:0-22019 GCA_036365145.1 Orientallactaga sibirica
GGTATTAACATTTTAAAGCCTGTCTTGGTGTCACTTTGGTTTGGGCTCTTCAGCATTGATCAATAAGACTAACTGCCTTCAAGGCCCCACTCTCATCTCTTTCAGGTGGTGTTTCTCAAAGGGAATCTGACAACATGATAATCCTTCCTGCCTCAGCTCAGAAGTGCTTCAGTGTGGAGCCCTGTCCAAATTACCAGTATGGACACATTGGAGATGACTGGGGTTATGTAGCCTACAGGCACATATCAAGGAACACCAAGAACTGGTCCTGCATGAACTTTGCCACTCCAGGGCTTGAGAAGGAGCCCCTGAAAAAGGGCAAGGGGTCTCAGTGTCTGGCAAAAATGCCCATCCTGAGCTAGGGAGAAGCTATGGAGTGAATTGGGAATTGACTATAGAGAGGTCTTAACAGTGGGGCTTCCAAAACTAATTTTTTTGTTTTGTTTTTTCTTTTCTTTTCTTTTCTTTTTTTTTAAATATTTTATTATTTATTTATTTATTTGAGAGAGAGAGAGAGAGAGAGAGAGAGAGATACAGAAATAGGCAGGCAGAGAGAGAGAGAGAGAGAATGGGTGCGCCAGGGCCTCCAGCCACTGCAAATAAACTCCCAGATACATGCACCCCCTTGTGCATCCGGCCTACGTGGGTCCTGGAGAATCGAGCCTCGAACCGGGGTCCTTAGGTTTCATAGGCAAGCGTTTAACCGCTAAGCCATCTCTCCAGCCCTGTTTTTTCTTTTTTTTTTAAGATTTTTAAAAAGTTTTCATTTATTTATTAGAGACAGAGAGAGGGGAGAGAGTGAGAATGGGCATGCCAGGGCCTCCAGCCACTGTAACTGAACTCCAGACGCATATGCCACCATGTACATCTGGCTTACATGGGACCTGGTGAATCAAACCTGGGTCCTTAGGCTTCACAAACATGCACCTTAACTGCTAAGCCATCTCTCCAGCCCTGTTTGTTTGTTTTTCGAGGTAGGGTTTCACTCTAGCTCAGGCTGACCTGGAATTCTCTAAGTAGTCTCAGGGCAACTTCGAACTCACAGTGATCTTCCTACCTCTGCCTCTCAAATGCTAGGATTAAAGGCATTTACCACCATGCTCAGCTACAAATATTTTTTTTTAATATTTATTGGGCTGGAGAGATGGCTTAGCGGCTAAGGCGCCTGCCTGCTAAGTCTAAGAACGCTGGTTCCAATGTCCAGCGGTTCCAATCTCCAGGTCCCACGTTTAGCCAGATGCAAAGTGAGGCAAGGGTGCAATGCCGCACTTGCCCACAAGGGGGCGCACGCATCTGGATTTCGTTCATAGCAGCTGAGAGACTGCTGGCGCGCCCATCTCTGTCTCCCTCTCCCTCTCTGTCTATCTCTCTCTGTCTCACTCTCCAAAACAGAGTAAATAAATAAAAATAATAAAAATATTTATTTATTTGACAGAGAAAGAGGTAGAGGGGGAGAGAGGGAGAGAGAGAAGGGTGCTTCAGGGCCTCCAGCCACTGCAAACAAACTCCAGACATATGCGCCACCTTGTGCATTTGCCTAACATGGGTCCTGGGGAATTGAACCTAGGTCCTTTGGCTTTGCAGGCAAACACCTTAACCACTAATCCATCCCTCCAGCCCTTTTTTTTTTTTTATTTCCCCAGGTAGGGTCTCACTCAGGCTGACCTGGAGTTCACTATGTAGTCTCAGGGTGGCCTTGAGTTCCATGTATGTAGCCAAGGATGATCTTGACTACTCCTGCGTCAGCCTAAGGGCAAGGACAGGTGTGTGCCACCATATCCAGTGGTCAGTTGTCTTCAACAGAAATCTCTCTCTCTCTCTCTCTCTTTTGGTTTTTCAAGGTAGGGTCTCATTCTAGCTCAGGCTGACCTGGAATTCACTATGTAGTCTCAGGGTGGCCTCGAACTCACGGTGATCCTCCTACCTCTGCCTCCCGAGTGCTGGGATTAAAGGCGTGTGCCACCATACCTGGTGACAGAAATCTCTTGAATAGATCCATGGAAACAAAAGTCATTTAGTGTAAATGGAAGGGGCATGAACAGTAAAATTGACAGCATGAGAGATAATGCACAGATAGCTTTCAAGACAGAGGGAGAGACTTTATGAGGAAGAAAAGTAGAGAGTCATTATAAACTGGGAAAGTAAAATGGATTCTTCCCTACACCTGAAGCCCACCTGGAATCCCAGTGAGGAGGGGGTGTGACTGGGAGGTGGAGCCCCCTATAATCCCAGTGAGGGAGGGGGCGTGGTTAGGAGGTGGAGTCCCGTCTAGAATCCCAGTGAGGAGGGGGCGTTGCTGAGAGGTAGAGCCCCTCCTAGAATCCCCAGTGTGGGAGGGGGCGTGGCCATAGAGTACCTACCTAGCATGTGTTGTTCCTAAGTTGCCATATCTGACAGGTCAAAAAAAAAAATAGCCTTAAGGTTAAAGGTTTGAGTTAAGGGCCTCACGTTAGAGTGTACAGAAGTGGTGAGAAAGGAAATGGGGTTGCTCTTTTCCATAAACCTCAAACTGCCCTTTGATTGGTGTCTTCTTTTAGCTGTGTGGGTCCGGGTGTCACTCTGCCTCCAGTGTTGGCCATCTATCTGCTCTCCCCTCTCTAGACTTAGGACTAGGGCACTATGTTTCCCACACTGGGCCACATGGACCTTCAACAGTGGCACAGCTGATGGGACACTGGCAAGATGCCTCAGGCCCCTTCGCCCTCAGAAGCCCATGATGGTGACTCCATCCTCTTGCTTGATGTATGCCACAGGTCTGTGGGGGATCCATTGGGGGGTGTGCCTTCTTGGCTTCTTCCACCAGATCAAGTAGTTCATCCCACCCATGGGGCCTCAGGGCCCTCCCAGGGCTTGGGAGTCCCCAGATACTGCATGAAGGTGGAGACAGTGTTGACATTATTCCTTCAGCTTAAAAGATGGGCCTGAGCTGGGCATGGTGGCCCACGCCTTTATTCCCTAGCACTCGGGAGGCAGAGGTAGGTGGATCTGAGTTCCAGGCCACCCGAGACTACATAGTGATTTCCAGGTCAGCCTGGGCTACAGGAGGCCCTACCTCGAAAAGAAAAAAAAAGATGGGCTGGGCCTGGTGGCGCATGCCTTTAATCCCTTCGGGAGGGAGGCAGAGGTAGGAGGATTGCTGTGAGTTCAGGCCACCCTGAGACTACACAGTAAATTCCAGGTCAGCCTGGACAAGAGTGAGACCCTACCTCGAAAAACAAACAAACAAAGGGCCTGGAGGGTGGGGTGCTTTTGTAGTCTCTGACTCCCTCAAATTCCCTAGACCAACCCACAGCCTTGGTACTAGATTAAGGAGAGATTAAGGTTGGTGGCACATGCCAGTAATCTCAGCAGAGGCACAGGCTGGAGTGTTATGTGTTTTATTAAAGCAAGACTCTGTCTTTATTTATTTATTTATTTTTCCACCTGGAATTCACTCTGTATTCTCAGCCTGCCTTTTTTCTTCTTTCTTTTCTTTTCTTTTTTCTTTTTTTTTTGGTTTTTCGAGGTAGGGTCTCACTCTGGCTCAGGCTGACCTGGAATTCACTATGTAGTCTCAGGGTGGCCGCGAACTCTCGGCGATCCTCCTACCTCTGCCTCCCGAGTGCTGGGATTAAAGGCATGCGCCACCACGCCCGGCTGCCTTTTTTCTTTTTAAAGTCTAACCTGGGGCTGGAGAGATGGCTTAGCAGTTAAAGTGCTTGCCTCTGAAGCATAAGGATCCAGGTTTGATCCCTAGTATCCATGTAAATCAGGCACATGCATGTGGAGTTCATTTGCAGTGGCTGGGGGACCTGGCATACCCATTCTCTTTTTGAGTCTCTCAAGTTAATAAATATATGTGTATGTGTGTGTATTTTTTTTTCTCGATTTATGGTCTCACTCTAGCTCAGGCTGACCTGGAATTCACTCTGTAGTCTCAGAATGGTCTTGAACTCATGGCAATCCTACCTCTGCCTTCCGAGTGCTGGGATTAAAAATGTGTGCCACCACGCCCGGATTATTTTTTAAAATATTTTATTTTTATTTATTTATTTGACAGAGAAAGGGAGAGAGAGAGAGAATGGTGCATCAGGCCTTCTAGCCACTGCAAACGAACTCCAGATGCATGTGCCCCCTTGTGCATCTGGCTAACGTTAAGTCCTGGGGAATCGAACCTGGGTCCTTTGGCTTTGTAGGCAAGCACCTTTAACCACTAGGCAATCCCTCCAGCCCATGCCTGGCTTATTTTTTAAAAAGTCTAACCTGTTGTTTCATTAAAGCTGACTCCTTGGAAGATTCACTTAATTCAACCACAGACAACTTTATCTTTTCTAGTTTTGTTTGAGACAGCATCTCATTCCATAGCCTAGGCTGGCCTCAAACTTGGAGCCATGGGCTGGAGTTGTGCTTGCCTACCATGCACAAGGTCCCACATTTTGGTTTTCAGCACTGCACAAAGAAGGCATGGTGGCACACACCTGCCATTCCAGGGAGGTGGAGGCAGGAGGATCAGTGGTTCATCATCCTCAGCTGCAAAGAGCTTGAGGCCAGCCTGGGTTACATTAGACCCTATCTCAGCACAACTTTGCAGCTGTCCTACTGCCTCAGCCTCCTTGGTACTAAGATCCCAGGTATGAGCTACCATACCCAGCTCAGAAGGAGCCAGAGTCGTAACTGCCATGAGGACTCTTCGGTCACTCTGACCTGTACTCCCATATCCTAGAAAGAGAAATGTCCAATGGAGGCTAGAGAGATGGCTTAGCAGTTGAGGCTCTTGTCTGCAAAGCCCAAGGACCCACGTAAGCTCGATGCACATGGAGGCGCATGTGTCTAGAGTTCATTTGCACTGGCTGGAGGCCCTGGTGCACCCATTCTCTATCTGCCTCTTTGTCTCTCAAATGAATAAAAATGTCCCACAGAGCCTCAGACCCTAGCCTGTCTTCTGCTAGCTTCAGGCCTATTCCTGACATTCTTGGTTTCCACTTGAGATAAGGTACAGTCGACCTGGATGAAGTCACTGTTCTTTTGGCTTGTGTGTGCATGCGTGTAGAGGCCCGAGGTTGGTATCAGGTGTCTTCATTTACTCTCCACCTTGTCTTTGAGACTGGGTCCCAGTGGACATGGAGCTCACAGATTCAGCTAAACTAGACAAGCCCCAGGGGTTCATTCTCCACCTCCCCAGCAATGGGATTACAGGGACATGCCACTACACCCAGCTTTACCTGGATTCTTGGGACTGAACTCAGTCCTCATGCTTGGGAGGCTTAACACTACCCACTAAGCCATCCATATCCCAGCCCCAGATGCTGTCTTGTCCTATTGCAGGATCCAGCGGCTATGGTACCAATCTGGGTTTGATCCTACCCAGGACCTGCCTTATGCCACTATGCCCCAATGAATTTATGCTGTGTTAGTTCTGGTCTCTCTTCTCTTCCTTGGTCTTGTGGCCCCTTGGGGCTGGATCTTCCAGGTCACCACTGGATTTTTCTGGAATATTCACACAAGCAGGGAGGATAAAAGGGAGGCTGCATGAGGACAAAGATTGCCTGGCTCCTGGAGGTGTCAGAGGCTCTGCACATTTATTTCTTGAAACCATCTCTATGCGCAGTGCCTCAGGGACACTTACTGCTGTCCCCACTCTTCATGGGGCTGAGCCCTTGAGGACAAGGGATGGCGGAGGTGGGGTCTAGGTGTCAACCTTGCTGGCTTAGGTGACCAAAATGATCAATTGGAGGGACTGCTGGAGACACTGGGGCCATCATGATAGTACTGTCCTAATGTCCCCAGCAAAGGTGTCAGCTGTCATTAGCAAATGCAGTGGAGACACATTCAGAAGTAGCCACCAGGGGGCACCCAAGTGGTGAAGCCATCCTGAGGAAACAGGGTCACTACCAGCTGCTGAGCCCTGGGGGACACCCAAAGGCCTTACCAGGGACAGGTGGCCAGCAAGCCACTCGGTGCAGTCAGAGGACTGACCAGACACCACTGGGTGGAGCAGACAGTAATGACATCCAAGTGGTCACACTCAGTTCTGGAAGCTTCCTGGCCATGAGAGGGAAAAGGTGGGGCCAGGTAGATTCCTGGGGATGAAACCTAACAAAGAGTGATGGTCCAGGCCCGGTGGACTCTCACTAGGTGTGGCAGCATCCCAGCACGCAGAGGTGGGCAGGCTGCCTGCTTGAGGCCAGTCTGGGTCTACAGTAAGACATTGCCTCAAAAATAAGAAAAAGCCAGGCGTGGTGGCACACACCTTTAATCTCAGCACTCGGGAGGCAGAGGTAGGAGGATTGCTGTGAGTTCAAGGCCACCCTGAGACTACATAGTGAGTTCCAGGTAGCCTGGGCCAGAGTGAGACTCTACTTCAGAAAAAAAAAAAAAAAGACAGAAAGAAAAGAAAAAGTATTTCCAGTCGACCTGGGAGGTCTGTGAGGTGTTCCTGCCAATCTCCTCCAGTAACAAGGTGTGCCTCCCAGCCCCACGGACTCAAGCAGGAGGATGGCTGCTTGGGCATGTTTGTAAGGCACAGTGGGGAGGGTGGGGGGGGGAGTCAGAAGCCCCAATCTGGGTCATAAAACTGGATAGCAGTGACCACAGGACACTGGTCTCTGTGAAGGATGCAGCTACCAGGAAGTGTTTGCTGGGCTCCTGGCAGGGAAAAAAGGAGGAGGAGGAACAGGGATGGGTGGGAGGGTAGAGGCATGGCAGGCAGCAGTGGCATGACAGGATGGGCGCAGGTGCCTCCCAGGTTCCAGTTTTGCAGTCCATGTACAGCCCAGCAGGGGCAGGTGAGAACAGCCTGAGGCAATCCGGTCCATCAGAGTGAGAAGGCGCCCTCGCAGATTCGGCTGTAGACGCCCTCGTCCAGGGGCAGGTAGTGACCCTGCTTCACATCCAGGAAGAAGAGCCTGTCAGAGGTCTGGCGGGGGTCAAAGCCCTCACGCTGTAGTCGTGTTTTCTGGATCTTGAAGGTACCTGTAGGGGAGGGAAGAGGACTGCTGTGCCTGGGGACCCCACTCCCCATCTTCTACCACTGCCCTGCACAGGCCTGTCTTTGATGGGATCACTCTCCCCAATGTTGCCTGTCTCACACCTTCCTGTCATTTAGATCCTCCTGGCTTTCTGCTCAAAACCCCCATCACTGGGAGAAACTTCCTTCTCCTATACCAGCCCTGTATGCTACATGCTGGATTAAAGTCCAGTAACCTCTGCTCCACTGAACAAGTCTAGCCCCCAGTTGCATTTGTTAATAAAGTCTTACTGGAACACATTCATGTCCATTCCTTTACGCACTGTCAGAGACTGTCTGTGCTACAATAGTGGAGCATAGTAGCTGTAGACACCATATTGCAAAAAAGCTGAAACACTGTCTTTTTTTCTTTGCAAGAGAGAGAGAGAGAGAGAGAGAGAGAGAATATGAATGAGTGCACCAAGGCCTCTAGTCACTGCAAATATACTCCAGATGCATGTGCTACTTGGCGCACCTGGTTTATGTGGGAATTGAGCCTGGGTCCTTAGGCCTTAACCACCAAGCCATCTATATCTCCAGCCCACCTCTGTCTTTTTTTTTTTTTTTTTTTTGAGTCAGGGTCTCAGTTTCTAGCTCTGGCTGCCCTAGCCCTCACTAGTGCTGGGATTACAAGAGCGCACTGCCACATCCAACTGAAAACAATCTATTGTCCATGATGAGAAAGTGCACCTTAGGGTGGGGCTACTGCTCAGGGTAGAGAGTGCTTGCTTGCTCAGCATGCATGAAGCCCTGGGCTCGTCCCCAGCACCACATAAACAAAGTGTGGTGATGCATGCCTGTCATTACAGCACTGGGAAGGTAGAAGCAGGAGGATCAGGAGTTCAGTCAGCCTTGGCTACACAGTGAGTTCAAGAGGCAGCTTGGACTACATAAGGCTCTGTCAAAAAAATGAACAAACCAGTCAATTTCAAAAGCACAAACGATGACTAAATAAAAAATGGATGATGGGGCTAGAGAAATTGCTCAGTGGTTAGAGGCACTTGCTTGCAAAGCCTGATGACCTGGTTCAAGTCACAAATACCCATGTAAAGCCAGATGCAAAGTAGTGCATACATCTGAAGTTTGTTTGCAGACACAAGAGGCCTTGGGGGCACCCATTCTCTCCCTCTCAAATAAATAAGCAAATAAGTAAATACTTAAGAAAATAAGTTGGTATCAAAATTACAGCTTGAGCCAAGTATACTGCATGTAATCCCAGCCATGGCAAGTTCAAGGACAACTACACAGGGAGACCCTGTCTCCAGTGGCAGAATGCTTGCCAGCCAAGTTCCCAGATTCCACCCAAGCAGCACAGAAAAGCAAGCACAGAAGATGCAAACACAATGACACATAACACAAGTCTGGGTGAGAGAACCCACAGTTTACAGAGAGGAAAAGACTGGGGACTCCAGAGTTGGAAGGTACTTCCCTTGGACTAGGCAGGAAAGGACAGCCCTTAAGAGAGGGATTTTAGGATGATCCTATGTCACACCCTCACCACACTCATCCCAGCTTGCCCTGCCTGTTTCAGTTGTGGGATTCAGCTTTTGCTCTCTCACCCAATCAGATCTCTCCTGAGCACACACCCTGCCCAGGTGTGGGTGGGGTCCTCCTCTGAGCCCAGGCTGGGACACCAGATGCAGGTATATCCAGGTGTGCTGAGCGTGAACTCTAAAATATATCTTCTCTGACCCATGGAAGACATGTAGGCTCTCTCTCCCTCTCCTAAACTGTACAGCAACATGCTAATAAGTCCCTTTTATTACTGTCTTTACTTTTTCTTAAAATATATTTATTTATTTAAAAAAGAGAGGCAGAATGGGCACACCAGGGCCATTAGCCATTGCAAACAAATTCCAGATGCATGTGTTACCTTGTGCAACTAGCTTATATGGGTACTGGAGAATTGAACCTGGGTCCTTAAGCTTTACAGGCAGGCACCTTAACTGCTAAGCCATCTCTCCAGCCCCTGTCTTTACTTTTAATGTTTTAAAGATTTATTTTAATTTATTTATTAGAGATGTAGAGAGAGAGAGAGAATGGTGCACCAGGCCCTCTAGCCACTGCAAATGAACTCCAGATGCATGCACCACCATGTGCATCTGGCTTATGTGGGACCTGGAGAATCGAACCTAGGTCCTTTAGGCTTCACAGGCAAGGGCCTTAACTGCTAAGCCATCTCTTCATCCCTTTACTTTTAATCTTTTTGGAAGTGCACACTTTAAAAATTTTTTTTAAAAATTATTTTATTTATTTTTTTGGAGAGAGACAGAGAGAGGGAGAGGGAGACAGATAGAGATGGGCGGGCCAGCAGTCTCTCAGCTGCTGTGAACGAAATCCAGATGTGTGCGCCCCCTTGTGGGAAAGTGTGGCATTGCGCCCTTGCATCACTGCATCTGGCTCAACGTGGGACCTGGAGATTGGAACCCGGTTCTTAGGCTTTGCAGGAAGGTGCCTTAACCGCTAAGCCATCTCTCCAGCCCAAGTGCACACTTTTAAAGTAATTTTCTCTAGTCTGGAGTTACCAGTTCTTTGGTTTATTTGCAGATATGAACTCAGGGCTTAGGGTTCCAAGAAGCACCCCAGAACCCCAAATTATCCATTATAAGACCAGGCGACACCCCCTCCACCTTCTCAGAAGCAGAAGAGCAAAATAGAGGCCAATGCCTGACAGGTCAGGATGCTAGTGGGGGTGGGGTGAGTCCATCAATCATACAAGAGACTCTGCAGAGCCCACAGTGCTGGCTGGGAACCTCAGGTCACAGTCAGCCACAGGGCCCAAATGAGGATAAAGAAATACACGGTTCCAGAAGCAGTGGATAGATGGGTGGACAGAGGCAAGGCCATACCTGTGGTGTCCACTTGGGGCAGGAGACGCAGAAAGATGGGCCGGGCATAGGGTGCCAGCACCTTCTGTAGCTCCTGGTACATGGAGTTGGGGTCCAGCTTGCTGTGGGGATCCACAATGGCTGCCATGCCGGCTTTTTCCTCCACCCCTGGAGACAGAGACGGCTAAGAACCTCCACAGCCGCAGGTAACCCTGGCCTCTAACCTGTGGTCTTCCCCAGCTGGGACAACATGTGCCCAAGCAGATATATATTTTTTCTTTTCGAGGTAGAGTTTCACTCTAGCCCAAGCTGACCTGATCTCATTCTGTAGTCCCAGGCTGGACTTGAACACATGGCAATTCTTCTACCTGCCTCCCAAGTGCTGGGATAAAAGGTGTGTACTGCCAAGCCCAGCTCTGAGCAGAGATCTTATAAGAGCCCTGCCTTCAGTCCTTCCACTCCTGAAAGGGCTGCCACTGTGATCCCATTTTGTGGATGACAAAATCGAGGCTCAAAGTCAGCTATGTCGACTCTCAAACCAGAGCTTCCACTTATGTCTGCCATGTACAACTGTCCAGGTTGTGCACTTCCCAAGGGCATCCTACTAGATGGCCTCCCCTGGGATTTCTGCACCCCAGAACCCTAGCTTGCCTGGCACGGTCACTCCATACACAGCCACGTCCGTCTGGCCCAGCAGGCGGCTCAGTACACCCTCCACCTCAGTGGTGGACACGTTCTCCTCGCCAGCGGAGAAGGTGTCCCCGCTGCGTCGCGTGAAGTACATGTAACCCAACCTCGTCCATCACCAGCACATCACCTAGGGGACAACAACAGGTGGCACCATGGCCCCCCATTGACAAGTGACACTCAGCCTGGGCGGGTATGCACCTGAGAGGTAGGCACTGTCGCCCTTGCGGAAGACGTTGTGCGCGATCTTCTTGTCAGTGGCGGTGTCGCTGACGTAGCCATCGAAACGCCTCAGTGGATCCTGCTGGTTGATCTGGCCCACGAGGAGACCGGGCTCCCCTGAAGGAGGCAACGCTCAGGCTGAGCTGGGTGGGCAGAGATGGGGACCCCAGCCCCGGGGACAGGCGGCGGGCGCCCCTGCTCACCCGGCTGGCATGGAATGCAAAGGCCTTGCGCGTCCCGCAGAGGCTCCATCGTGTCCTCGTTAACCTTCACCAGGCGGATGGGGTACACGTGCGTAGGATGCGGCTGTTGAAGCCGCAGGAGCCCACCTGGGTGGGGCGTGGAGGCGGTGAGGGCGGCCGTGGCATGCTACCTTCCCGCTGGTGGAACATACACTGGCTGCGGTCACTGTGCAGCATTTTCCAAGCGGGCCGGGCAGCCTGGACACTTGCAGCTGTCAGTCACTTCCCTGCGTGGGTGGGAGGGCTTTTGGAAGGGGGCGGACCCAATACCCAAATCGTCACTCATAGCCCGTTTGCCCAGTGTCAGCAGGGGAGCCCTGAGCTCCAGGCGGTCCGTAAGCGGGGCGCGGTTCACTTCCACACACACGGGGACACCAAGGCCAAGGGCTTCAGGTGTCTGAGTGTCCTACAAGAGCGCCGCCCCTCATCCCAGCCGCAGGTGCTCAGAGACGGGGAGCTGCAGCGGGGGAAGGGTAACGAACCCACCCCGCCGGGGGCCCTGGGAGAGCTGCGGGCTGGCCGCGAGCCCACCTTGCCGTCCATGTTGGCGATGCTGCAGTTGCACTCGGTGGCGCCGTAGAACTCGCCGATCTGGCGCACACCAAAGCGCTGCGTGAACTCCTCCCAGATGGACGGCCGCAGCCCGTTGCCCACGGCCAGGCGCACGCGGTGCCGCCGCTCGGCGTCGCGCACCGGCTGCTTCAGCAGGTATCGGCAGATCTCGCCGATGTACTGAACCACCTGCGGGAGGACGCAGCTGGGCTCAGAGCAGAACGAGGGCGAAGCCACCTGGGGTGGGCGTGGCCTCAGGGAGGCCGAACTCAGAGGGAGGAGCTGCCCGTGAGGACCAGAGGCGGGACTTTGAGCGGGTGGGGGCGGGGCTCTGATTAAAAGATGGGCAGGCCCCAGATGAGGGAGCAGTTTCACACCCCCAGATCCTCCCATGAAGCTCCGTGGGCGCGGGTGCCTTCACGTCGGATGCCTGACAGCCCTGAGCTTAGCCCGCATGATCCACTGATACCCTACGGGGGGCGCTGCACCCAGACTGTCCTATGTGGCAGTCTTGAGGCCCTCGTGCCCCAGGACCAAGCCCAGGTCTCCAAGGATTTGCTTGTCTCGGGCACTCCCTGCAGGTATTTTCCCTCCCTTCCCTTCATGACTGGGGAGATGGCTTAATGGTTAAGGCACTTGCCTATGAAGCCAAAGGACCCATGTCCAATCTCTCTCCAGATCCCACATAAGCCAGATGCACAAGGTGGTACATGTGTCTGGAGTTTGTTTGCAGTGGCTAAAAGCCCTGGCATGCCTATACTCTGTTTGCCTCTTCCTCTATCTCTTCCTCTTTCTCTCAAATAAATAAATAAAATTTAAAAATAAAAAAAGCTCTTTTTGTTTTTTCAAGATAGGGTCTCCCTCTAGCCCAGGCTGACCTGGAATTCACTATGTAGTCTCAGGGTGGCTTCAAACACATGGCAATTCTCCTACCTCTGCCTCCTGAGTGCTGGGATTAAAGGTGTGTGCCACCACACCTGGCAAAATAAAATCTTTTTTTTTTTTTTGGTTTTTCGAGGTAGGGTTTCACTCTGGTCCAGGCTGACCTGGAATTAACTATGTAGTCTCAGGGTGGCCGTGAACTTGTACCTCTGCCTCCTTCCCAAGTGCTGGGATTAAAGGCATGCGCCACCACTCCTGGCCAAAATCTTTTTTTTAATATTTTATTTTCTTCATTTGTTTGAGGGGGGCAGATAGAGAATGGGCATGCCAGGGCTATTTGAGAAGGGGGGCAGATAGAGAATGGGCATGCCAGGGCCTCCAGTAAACGAACTCCAGACACATGCACTATCTTGTGTGTCTGGCTTACATGGGTCCTGGGGAATTGAACTTAGGTCCTTTGGCTTTGCAGGCAAGCACCTTAACAGCTAAGCCATCTCTCCAGCCCAAAATCTATTTTTTTTTTCCAGGTAGAGTCTTACTCTAGCCCAAGCTGACCTGGAGTTTATTATGTAGTTTCAGGGGGCCTTGAACTCACAGTGATCCTCCTACTTCTGCCTCCCTAGTGCTGGGATTAAAGGTGTGCACCACCACACCCAGCTCAAAATCTTTTTTTTTTTTAATCTTTTTTTTCCTTGAGACAGCTTAGACTTGGGGTCAGGGTTTTGATTTGGTTCCCTTCACCCAACAAAGCTGCATCTAGAGGCAGAGCGGCCCTCCAAACATAGAACAGCTGGTCTGGGTGGCACTCAGCTCCTCTCTCTTTTCAGTTGCTTCCCTATTTCTACAAAGTTGAGAAAACAGCTGTAGATTACAGCTTGCACCCCCAGTCTGGCTCAGGAACCACCCCCCCCCACTTCTGATTTCAGCATGTGAAGAGTGAGGCAGGAGAATCCAAGGTCCAGGCCAGCCAGGGGTATGGAGACCTGCCTCAGGAACAAAACAGAAGACCATCAGTCAGGCCTTTTGTCCCCTAAAGCCATGAGCTGGAGCTAAGACTCTGGCTGCTTGACTATCCTTGTTAACTGTGGCCTCCAAGACCCTGCCCTCTTCCTTCAGAGCCCCAAGTTTTCCCTCCATACAAATTCCACTTCTTGGAAACTGACAGAAGTGGCTTTGAAAGGTCTGAAGACAGTGAGCAGGTCCTCAAACACCATGGCCAGTTAGGACAAGGGGTCCCTCAAACAGCATGGGCCTCTCTGAAACAGTGCACAGTCCACACACAGTGATCTGCCAAGAAGGCTGAACTTGGGGTGCTGTGGTGTGGTGGCAAACTCCTGTGATCCTAGCATGTGGGAGGCTGAGGCAGGAGGATCACTGCAAGTTGGAGCTTAGCCTGGATCACACAGGTAGACCCTATGTCCAAAACAACAACCAACCATGTTTGGCTGAGGCTCCAGGAGGGTGTGGAAGGGACAGAAAACAAAAACAAGAACCAAGCCAGGCATGGTGGCACACGCCTTTGATCCCAGCACTTGGGAGGCAGAGGTAGGAGGATCGCTGTGAGTTCGAGGCCACCTGAGACTACATAGTGAATTCCAGGTCAGCCTGGACTAGAGTGGAAAAAAAAAAAAAAAAAAAAAAAAAAGGAACCTAGCCAAGCCCATCACCCACTGGTGTGTGAGCCGTGGATGAAATGTCAGGACCAGAAAATTCACAGATTAGCAGTAGATGAGAGGCTGCCAAGGCCTGGAGGAGGAGATGGGAGTGACTGTACATGGAGACAGGGTTTGGTTGGGGGATGGAATGTTCTAAAACTAGACAGAGGAGAGGGAGGTGAACAATGTGGTGAATGTCACCGAATCTATGGTGAATACCACCGAATTGTTCATTTACTTCTCTTTGCCACTGGAGGAAAGACCAGTCAAGTCCTAAGGGAGAACGCTCACGGGGCCCGGACTTCCTTGTCTCTCAGAGGCATTTGGGTGGGGTGGGATCTGAGAAGGGGATTTGATGCCTGGGCACAGGTGTCCTGGGAACCCTATACTTCTCTGTTCACATTTATGCAATCTGCAAGTCTCAGTGCCACAGGTATGCGAGGCCAGCTCTCTGCTCCTGAGCTAAATATGCAGTCCTTGAACTTAAAGTCACTTTTGTATATCAAAAATCATATTCCAATGCTCCTCAAGATACTCCCCCATCACCAAGCAGGGAGGAAACTGCTCAAAAGCTAAGCAAAATGCAGTTTTCCACCCAGAGTCCGGGAAGCAGGCACTTCCCTGCTGTGTGACCTAAGCAAGTGGCTCCATCTCTCTGGACACACCTAGCTCTCTTCCTTCTTTACCCCCAGCTGCCCTTGCACTTCAGCCAGGTCTCTTCTTATGGTGAAGAGGAGGGTCTTAATTTTTACCTGTAACTGCCCCTCCCACCCCTGGGATGAACCCTCAGGCCTTGCACATGCTAGGCAAGCATCCACTGAAGCCTCTCCTTCTTGCTTTTACCTCTCTCTGCTCTCCTCTCTCGAGAACATGTGCTCTGGGACCTCCAGCTGATCCCAACTGCAAGCTCCCTCCTAGGGAGCTGACCGCCCCCCCCCAGTCACGCCCTAGCACTGCAGGACAAGCCTCCCTCCGTTTCCCTGCCTGTAACCTGGGCATGATGTTGTTGGCCCAATAAGTTAGGAGGCTCCAAAGGAAGCCATTAGCCTAGGACTGGACACAGTAAACCTGAAGGGACACTGGCTGGCTTCTCGCCTCTCCTGGACAATCTTTCCTAAGACCACAGAAGAGTAGCAGCTAGCTGCCAGGCCAGATAGGGAGGGACCTAAGCAGGTGAAGTGTGTCAGGTGGGTGGGCCTGAGGGAGAGGCACAGGGCTTGACTAGAAAGAGTGGAACCTGAGCCTAGGGGCAAGCTCCAGCCCTGAATTTCATGCCCTGGCCAGGTGGGCGGGGACCTGAACAGGATTGGCAAATCCTGGTAGGGCGGGGCGGGGCTTGAGCCAGCGAGGCAGGGCCTACCGTGCAGTTGTACTTGATGCAGTCATCCCAGAAGCGGCTGGCTGAGAACTTCTTACGGAGGACCACGGTCAACCCGTAGATGATACACTGCCCCACGCCCATGATGTTCCCTGTAGAGGGCCAGTTGGTGGGGGTCCCCAGCCCCATGCCCTTGCCCCCAGGCAGCCTGCGGTACCTGCCAGTGGTACAGGGGCAGGCAGTCATAGAGCACGTCGGCCTGCCGCATGCTGTAGGAGTGGTGGCCGAAGGCTGCGATGCGATAGTACCTGCAGGGGCAGGAGGGCAGGGTGGACCCTAGGTCCCTGGGCAAGGCAAGGCAAGGCAAGTGTGCTGGTTGTGTCCGAGGCAGAGTGCAGCCAGCTCATTAGGGTCTCATGGGAGAGGGATATGTTCCAGCCACAGTTACAGACAAGGGGGGTGCTGGGGGGGAACACTAGACTGCAGACAGGGTGGGAAAGTGCTTGGGGATGGGTTATATGGAAAGGTGCACCAGGGATGGGTCAGTGCCTGCTATGGTCCTGGGGGCCAAAGAGGACAGAGATGAAGGGGCAAAAACAAAAAGAAGTGACAGAAACAGTGGAGCTAGTGTGGCTCTTACACTGAGGATCACAGCAAGGTGGCCACAGGAAGGGAGACCCAATTATCTAAAACCTTGGGCTGGAGAGATGCTTAGCAGTTAAGGTGTTTTGCCTGCAAAGCCAAAGGACCCAGGTTGATTCCCCAAGACACATTAGCCAGATGCACAAAGGGCGCATGTGTCTGGAGTTCGTTTGTTGTGGCTGGAGGCCTTGGTGCGCCTATTCTCTCTACCTCTTTCTCTGTCAAATAAATAAATAAATATTAAAAAATATTTAAAACCTTAAAGGGCACAGAGAGGGAGGGTGAGCATGTGGTGGGGGGCAAGTCCAGGCAGGGGAAGGGGCTGGGAGAGAAGAGGGACAGGGACACATTGAGGGATGGGTCCACTGACCTGCTGGTGTGGGGAAGAAGGGTGGTGGCCCCAAGACAGTGAATGTAGGGCAGCAGGGTCTTGGACAGGTCCCAGGTTGGGGTCAGGACACCCACAGATCCCACACAGGCTGGGGCCATAGGCATTGCAGTCCCTGGAGCTGGGGGAAAGCCTCGGGACCCTCACCTGCTATGCACCACAATGGCAGCCTTAGGTAGCCCTGGTCCCCGATGTGTAGATGTAGAAGAGACGATCTGCAGGGGATGTGGGCATTAAGGACAGGATCGGGTGGGCCAGGAACAGGGGACATATTGGGGGGAGATTCCCCTGACTCACCATCCATGCCCTTGCCGGGGCCTGTGGCAGGGGTGCAGTGGAAGCTTCCTTCAGCATGGGGTCTAGCAGCTGTGTGTCGGGCAAGATGCTCTCAGGCCCCAAGTCTCCCGGCAGCAACTTGAGGAGGCTCTTCCCCAACTGCCCGCTCACCTCCGCCACAGCTGCGATGACACATGGTCATAGCCAAGAAGCCTGCAGGGCTAGCATCTCCCTGTCCCCTGGCAGCCCCAGGTCCACACCAGTCTGGTGGACAGGCCCTGGCCTCACCTGCAGCCAACTCCCCGCGTAAATAAGGGCCTTAGCACCCGATGTGCCCAGGCAGAAGGGGACAGGGCTCCCGCAGGTTAATATTGAGCAAGGCAGCCACCACACCAGCCTTGGCCAGGCCCAGCCACAGCCCCACGAACTCGGGCCGACCCTCCAAGAAGACTGCCACCACATCGCCAGGCACAAAAGCCCAGCTGGTGAAACTGGTTGCCACAGCGTTGGAGTAGGCATCGAGCTGTGCAAAGGTCCAGCAGACACCACTGCCTGCGTCGACCAGGGCCAGGCGCTCAGGTTGTCGCTGGGCCACTGCCTGGAAGATGCGTGGTATGGTGTTCCTGGCGCGTTGGTGCCGACGAAGCTCCAGGCGCACACGGATCAGGACGGACAGGCCACTGCAGGACAGGGGACAGGGACAGTGTCACCACTGGGATGCCACCCCAGACTCAACACTAGAGCCACGGGCAGTGGTGGTACAGGAGATAACCTGTACTTAGCCCTTTAGCAAGAGAGGAGACAAACTTTTCCCAAGCAGCAAGCAGGAGGGCTCCCAAACCAGTCTGGCCTCATGGGACTCAATCACTACTCACTTCCTCCCTGCCATAGAGCCTGGACAGAGCCATGCTCTGCAAACTCTCTACCTCTCCCAGCCACGGCCCCTCCCATACTGGGATGTACCTAGGTGCATCTGGTTTACAAGAGTACTTGAGACTGAACCCGGGTCCTTAGGGTCTGTACACAAGAGCATTAACCATCTTAAGCCATCTTTCCAGACTTTTTTACTTCTTGAGATAGGGTTTCCCCAAGTTGCCCAGGCTGGTATGTAACTTGCTCTGTAGCCCATGGTGCTCCCCACAGAATCTCCAAGTCTGGCCTTGTTAGTCTCCCGATTTGGGGTCCATTCTTAAGCCAGACAGCTGTGTCCCATGCCACCACTACTGCAAGGCTCCAGGCACAGAGGCTAAAGCATCCAACATACAGGAGGGAGGGCTGGCTGCTGCTGACCACGCAAGGTCCCTGGACATTCCAGCAGGTGGGCAATGAGTGAACAAATGATTTGGATGCCATGAGCAGGTGGCAGGTTCAAAACAGATGTGTGTGTGTGTGTGTGTGTGTGTGTGTGACCTCCTTCTCCACCTGGTAATGCAAGGGAAGGGCAGATTCTACCAACAGCAGAGTCACAAAGGGTACAACTGAGTTCCTGAAGTACCTTATTGAGCCAGTACCCATATCAAGGCCAGGTTGGTATATGGAGGAGAAATCATTTAAAATTTTTATTTATGGCTGGAGAGATGGCTTTAGAAGTTAAGGTGCTTGCCTGTGAAGCCCTAAGAACCCAAGTTCCATTCCCCAGTACCCACGTAAGACTGACACACAAGGGGATGCATGTATCTGGAGTTAATTTGCAGTGGCTGGATGCCCTGGCCTATTCTCTCTCTCTCAAAATGGATAAATAAGTACTGGAGTGATGTCTTAGTGGTTAAGGCACTTGCCTGCAAAGCCTAAGGACCCAGGTTCAATTCCCAGTACCCATGTAAGCCAGATGCACAGGGTGGCACATGCATCTGGAGTTCATTTGTAGCGGCTAGAGGTCCTGGCATGCCCATTTTCTCTTTCTCTAATACATAATACAAAATAAAAACATTTTTTTAAATGGCTGGGCGTGGTGGACGCCTTTAATCCCAACACTCGGGAGGCAGAGGTAGGAGTTCGAGGCCACACTGAGACTACATAGTGAATTCCAGGTCAACCTGAGCTAGAGTAAAACCCTACCTGAAAAACCAAAATAAATAAATAAATAAATAAATAAATAAATAAATAAATAAATAGAGCTGGGTGTGGTGGTGCACCTTTAATTCTAGCACTTGGGAGGCAGAGGTAGGGACTTGCCATGAGTTCAAGGTCCTCGAGACAACAAAGAGAAGTCCAGGTTAGTCTGGAATTATTCTGGAATAAAATATTCATTTATTTATTTGAGAGGCAGGGAGAAAGAGACAGCGAGCATGCGAGAGAATGAAAACGAATGGGTGCACCAAGGCCTATACCGCTGCAAAGGAACTCCAGACATATACACCACTGCGCATCTGGCTTTTTATTTTATTTATTTGTTTTCTTTTCTTTTTGAGAGAGAGAGAAAATGGGCGCACAAGGACCTTTCAGCTGCTGTGAACAAACTCCACACGTGTGCACCCCTTGTGGCATATGTGGCATTGCACGCTTGCGTCACTGTTTTGTCTGGCTATATGTGGGATCTAGAGGATTCCAACAAGAGTTCTTAGGCTTTGTAGGCAAGTGCCTTAACCACTAAGCCATCTCTCCAGTCCTATTTTTATTTAATTTTTTAGAGAAAGAGAAAGAATTGGTGCACCAGGGCCTGAGCCACTGAACTCAAACTCCAGAGGCTTGCACCACCCAGTGGGCATGTGCAACCTTGCACTGGCCTCACTTTTGTGCATCTGGCTTATGTGGGGTCTGGAGAGTTGAACATGGGTCCTTAAGTTTTGCAGGCAAGTGCCTTAACTGCTAAGCCATTTCTCCAACCCCTTTTTGCAGGTACTGTGAAACTGACCTGGTTGTTAGACTTTTCAAGCAAGCTCTTTTTTAAATGCTGAGCCATCTCCCAGCCCTACTTTCTTTTTCTTGTGTGTGTGTGTGCATATATGCATGCATGCATGCATGTGTGTATGTGCACATGTGTGCAAATCTGCATGGCCACACACATACGTCTTTCTCTTCACCTTATCTCCTTGAGACAGAGTCTCTCACTGAACCTGAGCTTCCCATTTTCTGCAGAGTGGCTGACCAATGATTCCAGTGACCCTTCTGTCTGCAACCCCATCAGTGCCAGGGTTATAAGCATGTGTGGACCTAGCTTTTATGTGGGTGTTGGGGATGGAGCTCAGGTTCTCATGCTTTTATACCAAGTGCTCTTACCTGCTGAGCCATCTCCCAAGCCCTCTTTTTCTTTTTAGGGTTGGGGATGTGGCTTGGTGGAAGAGGGCTTGGTGAGCATGCCCCTGGGCTCATCTTCCATAGAAACATGCATACATTAATAAGTAGCTTTAGATCCCAAAACAAAGAAGTCTAAATCCCCAGGTTTAAAAGCCTGAATAGGTTCTTGGTCCCCTCCCCTTCCCTCTACAGCACCTAGTCCCCCAAGCAGCCATACAATGAGGAACCAGTGGCATTGGGGGAGTGTCTGCTCCTCTCAACTCCATGCTTTGGTGAATGCCCTCTCCCAACCTGGCACACCCATAATCAATCTTTCACAAACAAACAAACAAACAACAAACATTAAAAATATTTTATTTTGTGCTCACTTCGGCAGCACACATACTGAAATTAGAATGATACAGATATATATTTGTTTTTTGAGGTAAGGTCACACTCTAGTTCAGGCTGACCTAGAATTCACTATGTAGTCTCAGAGCGCCTCGAACTCTTGGCAATCCTCTTACCTCTGCCTCCCAAGTGCTGGAATTAAAGGTGTGCGATACCATGCCCGGCTGCAATCCATATTTAAAAAAAAATTACTGGGCTAGAGATGGCTTAGCGGTTAAGGCGCTTGCCTGCAAAGCCAAAGGACCTCGGTTCAATTCCCCAGTACCATGTAAGCCAGATGCACAAGGCAGAGCATGCATCTGGAGTTCTTTGCAGTGGCTGGAAGCCCTAGTGTGCCCATTCTCTCTCATTCTCTCTGTCTCTTTCCTCTCTCAAATAAATAAAAAAAATATTTTTAAAATTAAAAATTAAAAACATTATTTTTAAACCCTTTAAAAATTTTATTTGAGAGTGACACAGAGACAGAAAGAGGCAGAGAAAGAGAGATGGGTGCTCCAGGGCCTCCAGCCATGGCAAATGAACTCCAGATGCATGTGCCATCTTTATCTGGCTTATGTGGGTACTGGGGAAATCAAGCCTTGAACCGAATTCTTAGGCTTCACAGGCAAACACTTAACCACTAAGCCATCTCTCCAGCCCCAATTATTTTTCATTTATTTACTTTGGCGGGGAGAATGCCATGCCAGGGCCTCTATCTGCTGCAAATGAACTCTAGATGCATGCACCACTTTGTGTATATAGCTTACGGGTTCTGGGGAATAGAACCTGATTCCTTAGGCTTTGCAGGCAAGCACCTTAATTGCTAAGCCACCTCTCCAGCCCCAAATGTATGTATGTATGTATGTATGTATGTATGTATGTATGTATGTATGTATGTATATATGTATATATATATATATATATATATATATATATATATATATATATATATATATATATATATATTTACATTTATTTGAGAGAGGAGAGACAGAAAGAGGCAGATAGAGAGAAAGAGAATGCACACCCAGGTCGTCTAGCCTGCAAATGAACTCCAGATTTATGTGCCACCTTGTGCATATGGCTTCCATGGGTATTGGGTTCAACCTAGGTCCCAGGTTTTCATAGGCAAGCACCTTAACTGCAGAACCATCTCTCAAGCCTCGGATTCTTTAAATAAATAAATATATATATATATATATATTTGGGGCTGAAGAGATGGCTTTGCAGTTAAGGCACTTGCCTGCAAAGCTTAAGGACCCAGGTCCAACTTCCTAGGATGCACATGCATATGCACAAGGTGGCACACGCATCTGGAGTTCGTTTGCATTGGCTAAGGCCCTGGCATGTCAGTTGTCTCTCTCGCTCTCTCATAAAAAAAAAAATCTGAGTCAGGCGCATGCCTTTAATCCCAACACTTGGAAGGCAGAGGTAGGAAGATCATCATGAGTTCAAGATCACCATGAGACTAAACAGTGAATTCAAAGTCAGTCTGGGCTAAAGCAAGACCCTACCTAGAAAAAAACCAAAAGGACTCAGGTTCGATTACCCAGGATCCATGTTAGCCAGATGCACAAGGGGGGGCGATGTATCTGGAGTTCGTTGGCAGTGGGCTGGAGGCCCTGGCACACCCATCTCTCTCCCTCTCTGTCAAATAAATAAATATACATAAAAAGAAAAACAAAAACAAACATACAAACCCTAACCACAAGTATTCCTAAGGAACATTCTGGAAG
>JAEOAD010001581.1:0-23387 GCA_036365145.1 Orientallactaga sibirica
TGGACTCCAGTCATTCACAACAGGGAGGCAGGCAGCAAGTCCAAGCAGAAGTTTGCTGGCAACACGCCTGGCCTCTGTTCAGAACAGGAGGTGTGTAAACTGCCTAGTCTTGTCCACATGAAATCCTGAAAGCAAGGAACTCTGTCTGCCCCAGCTCTGGCCTTATTCAGCGTCCTATTTAGCCGGGAGCTGAAATGAATGAATGCTCAAAGGTCCATGGAGGTGAGAAGCCTGCTGGGTGAAACAAGCATCAGGCATTGTTTGATGGGTAATGTCTATCCTAGCCTACATGCTTTGGGCCAGGAAATGGTCGTCAGCATGGGAGGAGACACCACTCTCCCTGGAGACAATTACTAGTCAAACTAGCCTAACTGTATGCAGACAGGTTAGCTAGATAAAGAACACAGCCCACAGGAAGTTCTATGTGGGGCAGCCTCCTGCCTTTCTTTTCAGAGCCCCCAAGGCAGCAATAGTGGCTTTGAGTAAAGCTTTGTCAAACCTCAGCTAGGAAGTGTCCCCAAGGAAAGCTGCATCCTGTTCTCCTCCAGTACTGCCAGGTCAGCCTGGACTAGATGAGAGACCCTATCTCAAAACAAACAAACAAAAAACGATGAAGAAAGAAAAAAGCCACTAGCCAGGGGTGGTGGTGCATGCCTTTAATCCCAGCACTTGGGCGGCAGAGGTTGGAGGATCGCCTAAATAAATAAATGTATATATTATTCCCACCAAGCTGCCGTGAAAGCACCACACTTAATGTTCATATTCACATATTAATGCTACTCTCACTTCTGGTTAGAGAAGCTTCTCTTTACAGATGGCGATGACCACTGGGATGACCCAAAGGCAACATAGTGCTGAGAAGAAGGGATGGAGGAGTGCCCAGCACTGAAACATCTGTCACACCCTCCAAGGCTCAGGGACCATTCTGCGGAAGAGGCGGATGGAATGGAAGAGCCAAAGGAAGGGTATGACTTCT
Organism: Orientallactaga sibirica; assembly: GCA_036365145.1. NCBI lineage: Eukaryota > Metazoa > Chordata > Mammalia > Rodentia > Dipodidae > Orientallactaga > Orientallactaga sibirica. Next base: position 977 of record JAEOAD010001581.1, read on the forward strand.
TACAATGCAACTGTCAGACAGAAATTGGCCTTGATATCTATGACCTTGCAGTGCCTTGCCATTCCTTGCAAGACCCTCATAATAGAAGAAAAAGGTGATGACATCAAATTAAAAGAGACTAATGGGAGAGGGGGGTTACAATGGAGATTGGCATCTAAAGGGAATGGGGAGGAGGGAAATATCATGCACGTTTTTGTATGTAAGTATAGAAGTTGTCAACAAAACAATATTGTAATACCAAAAAAGCTCACGAAAAAGGCTGGCTTGGGCACAACATAGTGTGTGCTTCATGGATTATCCCAGGCAACACTTCACTAAGATGGGGACCCCAAAAAGCCTGCTGCCAGTTTCCCCCTTCCATCTAAGGCCTAGGGATTGCCAGGGGCATGATGCATTTACCAAACTGTCTGTGTGACCCACAGAACAGGCTACCTTCATTTATGATCTAGGGCAATGCTTCTTACACTTATTTTTATTTATTTATTCATTTGACAGAGAAGAGGGAGAGACCCAAGAGAGAGCAGAGAGAGAGAGAGAATGAGAATATGGGCCTGCCAGGGCCTCCAGCCACTATGTGAACTCCAGATACATGTGCCCCCTTGTGCAGCTGGCTAACGTGGTTCCTGGGAATCAAAACTGGGTCCTTTGACTTTGCAGGCAAAGACTTTAACTGCTAAGACATCCCTCCAGCCCTGCTTATTACCCTTTTATAGTTGTGACCCTCACCCACCCTCAACCAAATGTTTTCCCAGCTGCATTGATTTAGTTATGATCATCACTCTTGATCATATCACAGATCAGATCACAGATAACATGGAAAGGTTGCAGGTATTCCTAATGGGGAGAGATGGGAGCCTGCTTCAGGTGCTTTCGGGGACCTCGTTATTGTTTTCACACTGAGAGTCCCTGGATCTTGCTGGTATCTGCTTTCAGCTGGACCTTGCCTTCGCACTAGGTGAGAGAAACCGTTTTACAGATAAGTTGTCAGATTGATTGGCTGAAATACACTGCTTAATCAGGGATCAGGTGCTAGACTGCATCTTATTTTGAAATGAAACAAAATCTTAAAATTCACCCCATCAGTTGGAAGTTTAAAGCATGCGGACATGGTGGAGCACGCCTTGAGTCCCAGCACTCCGAAGGCAGAGGTAGAAGAATTGCCGTGAGTTTGAGGCCACCCTGAGACTACAGGCGGAATTCCAGTTCAGCCTGGTCCAGAGTAAGACCCTACCTCGAAAAACCAAAAATGTAAAAAAAAATGTAAAAATAAATAATAAATAAATAAATAAATAAATAAATAAATCTTTTAAAAAGAAGAAGTTTAAAGCCTGCAGTAGCTGGGATGCATGAAATACAGGCGAATGGGCTATGTGGGGTGTGTTTCCATCTGAATAACACACCAACTGGACAATGTATGTAAGGTGATGTATGTAAGGCTGAGGAGGAAGATCACCAGGAGTTCAAAGTCAGCTGGAATAGAGAGACCCTGCTTCCAAACAAACAAACAAATTGTTAGAGGAGGCCCAGCATGGTGGCACACACCTTAAATTCGAGCACTCAGGAGGCCAAGGTGGGAGGATCACCGTGAATTTAAGGCCAGCCTGAGAACAGAGTGAATTCCAGGGCAGCCTGGGCTGAAACAAGACTCTACCTTGAAAAACCAAAAAAATTTTAAAAGGCTGGAGGATGGCTTAGCAGTTAAGGCATTTGCCTGCAAAGCCTAAGGACCCTGGTTCGATTCTCCATAAGCCACATGCACAAGGTGGCGAACACTTCTGGGTTGTATGCAGAAGCTAGAGGCTCTGCCCACCCATTCTCACTTCCCCTCTCTCTTTCCCTCTCTCTGTCTCTAAGGAATAAATAAATAAATGAATAAAACAAAAAATGTGAGAGGAGATTTGAGTTCATTTACTTTACTGGATCATCACTGTCACTGAAGATGAGAATCAATCAACTTTCCTTAAGCACACAGGGATGTCTGTGCAGGGTGTGACAGAGAGGCAGGACTCCAACACTGACATGGAGCAGCAGTGTTTATTTGTCAATGCTGACATGGGACCATGACATTCCTCTCAAAAGATTGAACCCCAGTCACAGTGGAAATCTTAATTTTTATTTATTTCTTAATATTATTTTTGGTTTTTGAGATAGGGATGACCTGGAATTTACTATGTAGTCTCAGGGTGGCCTCTAACTCATGGCAATCCTCCCACCTCTGCCTCCCAAGTGCTGGGATTCAAGCGGCGCCACCACGCCCACCTTATTTAGTATTTCTTTATTGGATTTCAGTAGAAATTTTGTAAGGACACATCCTATGTTGGCACCATCATTTCCCTATGCCTGCCACCATCCACGGAGGGTCTATCCCTGTGGCATGGTGGGTATTCACCATGGGTTAAGGGGTATGAGTGTGGGAGCAGCAGTCTGTCAGTGGGGAGTCAAGGCCTCTGCATATTGCTGCACACCCTCTGACTCTTCCCCCTTCTCTTCCACACAATTCCTAGGCTAGACCAAGACACTACCTCAAAAGGTGGGGCTGAAGAGATGGCTTAGTGGTTAAGGCATTTCCTGCAAAGCTAAAGGACCCTGGTTTGATTCCCAGGACCTACATAATCCAGATGCACAAGAGGGTGCATGCATCTGAGTTTGTTTGTAGTGGCTGTAAGCCCTGATGCCCATTCTCTCTCTCTCTCTGTCAAATAAAAATAAATAAATAAATAAATAAATAAATAAATAAATAAATAAATAAAATTATTTTAAATCCAAACTACCAGGCCCATTCAGGCTGAGGTCACGACATACAGAGTTTTCTTCCCTTTGTTCTGGGATGGACTTGTTCTCAATGTGTTTTCAGAAAAAAGTGGGAACAACTTCTGAGATTCTGAATGTCTTAGCACAGACCTGGAATTCCTCTGTAGTCTCAGGGTTGCCTTGAACTTATGGTGATCCTCCTACCTGTCTCAGGTGCTGGGATTAAAGGCATGCCCCACAAATCCCGACCCTTTAAAAAATTTTTTTACTATTATTTATTTGATAGAAAAGTGAAAGAGAGGGAAAAGAGAAGGAGAAAGAATGAGCACACAGACCTCCAGCCACTGCATGTACCCTCTTGTGCAGCTGGCACAGGATGTCAGGTCCTGGGGCATCAAACCTGTGTCCTTTGGCTTTGCAGTCCAAACCCTTAACTGCTAAGACACCTGTCCAGCCCTAGATAGCACCATTTTTATCCAAGTTAGCCTGGGTTAGAAACCCAATCTTGAAAAACCAAAAAAAATAAATAAAATTATACATATATATATATATATATATATATATATATATATATATATACACACACTGCTGTTTGCAAGAGGATGGGCATTCCTACAGGGTGAGTGGGACAGTCTCCACATGACACACATAGTGCTGTGGGCGTCCTGAAAACAGACATCATCAGATGTCCACTGAGCTCGGGATTCAGCCTTCCTTCCCGCATCTGCTGTAGGAAATCCCCGGCACCTCAAAGCATGTCTGTGATTCCAAGACACCTCTATGGGTGCTTGGTAAGAGGCAAGCAAGGCCTAGCAAACTGGCCTTCTTGGAAGAGGGACAACCCATGTCCCGTCCATGGCAAGTTTGAAATCGTTATGTCACAAGACACAGTCAGCTAGGACCGGCACATGGGTGGGATGCACACGCGTCATCCTTTCTGATGGAGAACACCACGTGACGTGACAGTGTCCTACATGTATCCAAAACATGACTACACATTTGGTGGTGAATGGGAAGATGGGGGCAGAAATGAGGTACTGGCAGGTTTATTTCATTTTATTTTTTTCTTTTTAACTATTTTTATTCTTATTTATTAATTTGAGAAGGGGAAAAGGCAGTGCAGTGTGTGTGTGTGTGTGTGTGTGTGTGTGTGAGAGAGAGAAAGAAAGAAAGAGGAGAATGGGCACACCAGGGCTTCCATCCACTGCAAGCGAACTCCCGATGCATGCGTCCTCTTGTACATCTGGCTTATGTGGGTCCTGGGGAATCAAACCGCGGTCCTTTGGGTTTGCAGTCCAGCGCCTTAACTGCTGAACCATCTCTCCACTTCTTTTTTTTTGGTAGGGTCTCACTCTAGCCCAGGCTGACCTACAATCTACTATGTATTCTCAGGTTGTCCGTGAATGCAGCCATCCTCCCAGCTATGCTTCCCAAATGCTGAGATTCAAGGTGAGCACCACCATGTCCTGCTAGGTTTTGGTGTTAGCTTTTTATTTTCTGTTTTTGAGGTAGGGTCTCACTCTAGCCCAGGCTGACCTGGAAATCACTATGTAGTCTCAGGGTGGCCTGAACTCATGGTGATCCTCCTACCTCTGCCTCCCAGTGCTGGGATTAAGGCATGCACCACCATGCCTGGCTAGGTTTTAAATTTTAATTGTGTGTGAATTTTTAGCACACACAAAATCAAATACTGCATGGGCATAGTTTAATACCTCCGTTTATTATATTTGGTTTACTGACAAAATTGTTAGGTCTCTGACGGGTCTTAATATAGAAGTCACTAAGGGCAGGAGGATGGCGACAGACACAGGAAGTGGATTATCCACATTCCTCAAGAAAATGCCCAGCCATCACCCCCTCCTTGCCTGCAATGCCCCAGGTCATGGTTTCCTGCCCCCTTATTTTTGTAATTCACCGGGTCACTGTTCTGGTGTCACAGCCTGGCTATCTTAGATCTTCCCTCAGCTCTGCCCTTCCTCACCTTCCCCAACAGAAAGCTCTATAAAGCCCATGACCTGAGGAACTCATGTGGCCTGTGCTTCTCTCTCGTGAGCCAGCCCTGGCAGCTCATGCTTTTCTGAATAAAAGCCTTCATCTTTGCCTCAGAGTTGTTTTGTGTGGTTGTGGTCAATCCCAACCTTACCAAAATGAAGATCAAAATATTACAAATAACGGAATAAGAAGAATAAATAATAAAATAAAATAAAGAAGAAATACAGCTGAACATAGCTGGAAGAGTTAAGACTTGCTACAGAGTAGATTTCTGTAGGGTCTTATTATAAACCCTTAGAAGCACAACCATGTGGGCCTGGAGAGATGGTTCAGTGGTTAGCGCTTGCCTGTGAAACCTAAGGACCTGCCTTGGCGGCTGGCGAATTCTCCATGAAAGTGTTGGTTGTCGTCTGTCCTGTGCTATTCCTGCAAGTTTGCCATTCAAGAACAGTAAGCAGCTTGAAAAGGAAAGCGAAGCTGGGCGTGGTGGTGCACACTTTAATCCCAGTACTCGGGAGGCAGAGGTAGGAGGATCACCCTGAGTTCGAGGCCACCTGAGAATACAGAGTGAATTCAGGTCAGCCTGAACTAGAGTGAGTCCCTACCTGAAATAAACCAAAAATAAATAAATAAAAGAAAAAGGAAAAAATTGCTTTCTAGGTTCAATTTTAAATCAACATTTCCTATTTATTTATTTAAGAGAGAGAATGAATGTGCCAGGGTCTCCAGCCATTGCAAAAAAAGAAAGAAAAAAAGAAAGAAAGAAATCCCTCCAGGTGCATGGATCTCCTTGTACATGTGGCTTTATGGTGGATCTGGGGGAACTCAAACTGAGTCCTTAGGCTTTGCAGGCCAAGGCCTTTAACCATTAGGCCATGGTCTCCAGCCCATGACCTAGTTTCTTCATTCCTTTATAGCATGTCTTCCATTTATTTTACTTTATTTTCTTTGTTTCTTTCATGCCCACCTAATCACTATGGCGGTGAAACAGCCTCTGTAGTCACTCTAGACAGCTATGCACCCAGCCCTTGCAACTCATGATGGCCCAAAAAGGCGGCAAAGCATGGAATTTCCTACCCAGTTAATACATATATTCTGGGCTTAGCGGTTAAGGCACATGCCTGTGAAGCCTAAGGACCCTGTTTCTATTCTCCAGGTCCCACGTATGCCAGAAACACAAGGTGGCGCATCGACTGGAGTTCGTTTGTAGTGGCTGGAGGCCCTGGTGCACCATTCTCCCCCTCTCTAATAAGTAAATACATGAAATTTATTTTATTTTATTTATTTTTGGCTTTTCAAAGTAGGTCCCACTCCAATAAATAAAATAAAATTTAAATAAATAAATAAATATTTTCCTTGCTCCAGGATGTAAACAGAATGTTCAGCATAATTTGGGGGCGAATAAAAGGAGGAACAGTGACTGAAATTCATGGACATTCTTCACACCACTGCTCAGACATGGTTGTAAACACCTATACTTCCAGCATGCAGGAGGGCGAGCTGACAGAGAGCGATTGTCATGTGCTCAAAGCCAGCCTAGGCCACACAGTAAAATCCTGCCTCAAATAATAGTAGAAAAAAATAGATGGGATTGATGTATTTGCGCCTTTAATCCCAGCACTTGGGAGGCAGAGGTAGGAGGATCGCTGTGAGTTTGAGGACACCCTGAGACCACATAGTGAATTCAGGTCAGCCTGGACTAGAGTGAAACCTTACCTCGAAAAATGAAAAAAAAAAATACATAAAAAGATAAACTACTACCTCTATTCACTAAGTCACCATTTACATCGTGCAATATGCCAAGTTAACGTGGCATTCATGATGTTTTAATTCTTTCTCCTTACTTGTAGTGCTGGCAAAAGAAAAAATACATTGTTGGGCATGGTGGTGCACGCCTTTAATCCTAGCACTTGGGGAGCGCAGATGTAGGAAGATCACTGTCGTATGAGACCACCTTATGACTACCTAGTGAATTCCAGGTCAGCCTGGGCTAGAGAGAGACCCTACCTCAACAGCGTACCTTCCAAAGGTGTTACTGACAACTAAAACATTATCAAAACCGGGCATGGGGGCACACGCCTTTAACCCCAGTACTTGGGAGGCAGAAGGAGGAGGATTGCTAAGAGTTTGAGGCCACTCTGAGACTACACATAGTGAATTCCAGGTCAGCCTGGGCTACAGTGAGACACTACCTCAAAAATCCAAACATTATCAAATGGCCAGGATATGATATAACAAAGCTGTGAGTGGCTCAAATTTCAAAATGGGTTTCCAGTAAACCAGATGCACAAGGGAGGCACATGCATCTGGAGTTTGTTTCAGCAGCAGCTGTATGCCCTGCGTGCTCATTCTCAATCTCTTTCTCCCCCACCCTCTTTCTCTGTCAAATAATAAGTAAATAAAAGGTAAAAACAAAGAAAATACATATCACACTAGGAGAAGCCAGTGGCTTGAGAAGGTGTCTGGGGAGATAAGAATGCTTACAGGATCAAGCCCCTCATGGAAAGCTCTGATGCTCTGCACAGCAGGAGGGAGGAGGTGCTGCAAACACATAGCTTTCATTGCAAGCAGACAGCAACACGTAGTTGATGGGAGGTGGGTCCCCAACATTCATTCTTGCTGCTATGGCAAGCTAATTCCCATAATACTGCCTTTAAGAATAACTGAAGGGGCTGGAGGCGGCTTGGTGGTTAAGGCGTCTGCCTGCTAAGCCTAAGAACACCTGTTCGATTCTGTAGGTCCCACGTTTAGCCAGATGTAAAGCGATTCAAGGGCGCAATGCCACACTTGTCCACAAGGGGGTGCACACATCTGGAGTTAATTCACAGTGGCTGAGGCTACTGGTGCAGCCATTTTTGTTTGTTTGGTTTTTCAAGGTAGGGTCTCACTCTAGCTCAGGCTGACCTGGAATTCACTATGTCATCTCAGGGTGGCCTTGAACTCATGGCGATCCTCCTACTATGCCTCCCGAGTGCTAGAATTAAAAGCATGTGCCACCATACCTGGATGTCATGCCTATTCTCTCTTTCTGTCTCTCTCTCTCTGTCTGCCTCTAAAAAAGTAACTAAAGGCCAGGATATGGTGGCACACACCTTTAATCCCAGCAATAGGGAGGGCACAGGTGCGAGGATGGCTGTGAGTTTGAGACCATCCTGGTACTACAGAGTGAGTGCCAGGTCAGCCTGGGCTGAATAAGACCCTAACTCAAAACCAAACAGCCCACAATAAAATAAGAATAATTAAGGGATGGGAAGAGACATGAAGGGAGAACAATATTCAAACATGCCCTTGCCCCTTCTAACACCAGTTGGAAAAATCAAGCAAATCCATGTTTATGTCACAACAAAACATCAACAACAATGACAAAAGTTTAGGACTACTGAGGCAGTTTAGGATGAACAGAGTCCCCAAAGTGTAAAAAGCAGGAATGTGCTCAAGCCTGCGCTAGCATCCCCATGTTACTACAGACCAGAAGTCTTCTTAGCTCGTGCCTACAGGAGCTCTCAGATCATAAACATACTGAGGCCCTCCCTGTACCCCTTTCCTGGAATTGCGATTCCAGGAAGGCTTATTTAGTAGTGGCATTGTGGATACTCAGCCCCAAAACTTGGCATCATGGCAGGTGAGCTCAGCCCCCAGTCCAAATCCATCCGTGACCCCAATTTGGGGCCACAAGACAGGTTTTACCCCTAAACCTTCCATATGGCAGGACCTCTCCATACTTTCTCCACGTTCCTTCTCACAATCAAATAAAATCTCTCTAACCCTCACCTTATGAACTCTGAACTTCATTTTTAAAATTTTTATTTTTATTTATTTATTTCAGAGGGACAGAGAGAGAGAGGCAGGTAGAGAGAGAGAGGCAGACAGAGAGAGAGAGAGAGAGGCAGACAGAGAGAGAGGCAGACAGAGAGAGAGAGAGGCAGACAGAGAGGGACAGAGAGAGGGGAGGCAGGCAGAGAGAGGCAGGGGGCAGGCAGAGAGAGAGAGAGAGAGGGGGCAGGCAGAGAGGAGAGAGAGGGGGCACAGAGAGAGAGAGAGAGCAGGCAGGCAGAGAGAGAGAGAGAGGAGGCAGAGAGAGAGAGAGGGGCAGGCAGAGAGAGAGAGGGGCAGGCAGAGAGAGAGGGAGGGGCAGGCAGAGAGAGAGAGGGGGCAGGCAGAGAGAGAGAGAGGGGCAGGCAGAGAGAGAGAGGGGGCAGGCAGAGAGAGAGGGGCAGGCAGAGAGAGGGGCAGGCAGAGAGAGGGGCAGGCAGAGAGAGGGGCAGGCAGAGAGAGGGGCAGGCAGAGAGAGGGGCAGGCAGAGAGAGAGAGAGAGGGGCAGGCAGAGAGAGAGAGGCAGGCAGAGAGAGAGAGGCAGGCAGAGAGAGAGAGGGGCAGGCAGAGAGAGAGAGAGAGAGAGGAGGGGCAGCAGAGAGAGAGAGAGGGGCAGAGAGAGAGGAGGCAGGCAGAGAGAGAGAGGAGGAGGCAGGCAGAGAGAGAGAGAGAGAGGGGGCAGGCAGGGAGAGAGAGAGAGGGCAGGCAGAGAGAGAGGAGAGAGAGGCAGAGAGAGAGAGGCAGGCAGAGAGAGAGTGGCAGGCAGAGAGAGAGGCAGGCAGAGAGAGGCAGAGAGAGAGGAGGCAGAGGCAGAGAGAGAGAGGCAGAGAGGAGAGGCAGAGAGAGAGAGAGGGGCAGGCAGAGAGAGAGAGAGAGAGAGGAGGCAGAGAGAGAGAGAGGCAGGCAGAGAGAGAGAGAGGCAGAGAGAGAGAGAGAGGCAGGCAGAGAGAGAGAGGCAGAGAGAGGCAGAGAGAGAGGCAGAGAGAGAGAGAGAGGCAGCAGAGAGGCAGAGAGAGAGAGAGGCAGAGAGAGAGAGAGGGAGAGAGAGGGAGAGAGAGAGAGAGAGAGAGAGAGAGAGAGAGAGAGAGGCAGGAGAGAGAGAGAGAGAGGAGAGAGAGAGAGAGAGGCAGAGAGAGAGAGAGGCAGAGAGAGAGAGAGGGCAGAGAGAGAGAGGAGAGAGAGAGAGAGAGAGAGGCAGAGAGAGAGAGAGAGGCAGAGAGAGAGAGAGGCAGAGAGAGAGAGAGGCAGAGAGAGAGAGAGGCAGAGAGAGAGAGAGAGGCAGAGAGAGAGAGAGGCAGAGAGAGAGAGGCAGAGAGAGAGAGAGGCAGAGAGAGGCAGAGAGAGAGGCAGAGAGGCAGAGAGAGAGAGGCAGAGAGGCAGAGAGAGAGGCAGAGGCAGAGAGAGAGAGAGGCAGAGGGGAGAGAGAGAGGCAGAGGAGAGAGAGAGGGAGAGAGAGAGAGAGGGAGAGAGGAGAATGTGTGTGCCAGGGCACCCAGCCACTACAAACGAACTCCAGATGCATGTGACACTTTGTGCATCTGGCTTGCGTGGGTCCTCGGGAATCGAGCCTCAACCAGGGCCCCCTTTAGCTTCACAGGCAGCGCTTAACCACCAAGCCATCTCTCAGGCCTAAATTTCACTTCTTTAAATTCCTACCGACCAGAATCTGGGGATGCCACAAATTCATAGGTGCAAAAGCACTCATCAGATACAAACAGCTTCCACATTCTATTGCCATACTCAGATGGGTACACACAAAAAACATGACAATATGCACACACATATCAACACTGTGAATTCTCAGACTTGTGTTTATCTTTCAATTTCTCACACACAATCACTGGGAGGAAGCCACTAATCCTGGGTTTTATCCCGAGTTGAGGCTCCTAGAATATGAGTGGAACTACTAACCCTGCTGAGAGGGACAGTGTGACACCATATCTTAGCGCTGTCACTGCTCACAATTCCACCAAAGTCCAAGCAGGTGAACCAATCAGTTTACCGGGTGGATTTGCAGAGCACAAGGGGGTGTGATTTACAGGAGAGTGTGGGTGACCCCAAAACAGCTGCATTACTGTTAAGGTCTACCCCATCAGGGATGATAGAAAAACAGACCGCACCCTCTACTTAGCAGCCCAGGCAGGCAGGAAGGAGGAATGGCTACAATTCCAGGGAAGGGGCCTGTGCCCCTCCCCCTCCTGATACCAGCTCAATAATAGCTCCATTACCAATTCCATAGACCTGGTTATCTATCACTGCATGGTTCTGCTCCACTACTTTTTTTTTGAGATAGGGCTTCACTCTAGTTCAAAGTGACCTGGAACTCTCTATGTAGTCTCAGGGTGGCCTCAAACTCACAGTGATCCTCCTAACTACGACTCCTGAGTGCTGGGATTAAAAGCATGCACCACCACGCCTGGCTTGATTAGTTGTTTTTATTTTTAATCTATTTATTTATTCAGCAGAAAAAGAGAGAGAATAGGTGCGCCAGGGGACTCCAGGCACTGCAAACCAACTCCAGGTGCATGCTCCCCCTTGTGCAGCTGGTGAACATGGGTTCTGCTGGAGAATTTGGGGCGTTCTCCTGAGGCCCACACCTTTCTCTCCTCAATCATCTTTCCATTCTCCTAATGCAGACTCACTAATTCCATTCAGCTGTATTAAGAATCCCGGCTGCATCTGGTGGAAGGCCTCCAGACATCTGTGTTCCACAGCCAGTGACATTTCAATATAAGTCACATTTTGGCATTAGCCATCTGATCTGTTGCTAAGACAAGGCAATTTAGTTTATGGTACTGGCATAGATCTGGGAAGGGTCAATCAGGCATTCACCCTAACCTGGGCATGGTGACAATATCTGTACCCGAGCAGACATTTGAGAAAACTCTTAAGCAGCCCAAGGATTCCTGCTTCCTAATATCCATCAGTGCAAAACAATTTCCTCCACTCAGCACCATTTTCACGTTTTAAGATCTTTTTTTTCCATTAGGGTTTCACTCCAGCTCAGGCTGACCTGGAATTCACTCTTTATTCTCAGGAGGCCATTAACTCACCACGATCCTCCTACCTCTGCCTCCCAAGTGCTGGGATTAAAGGCATGTGCCACCATGCCAGGCCTTAAAATCATTTTAAAATGCCCCAGTCAGATGCACAAGGGGCACATGCATCTGGAGTTCATCTGCAGTGGCTGGAGGCCTTGGGGCACCCAATCTCTCCCTCTCCCTCTCTGTGCCTGTTTCTTTCAAATAAATAAATACATAAAAAAATTTTTTAAAAGCCCCCAGGGTTGGGCTGAAGACATGGCTTAGTGGTTAGGTGCTTGCCTGCAAGGCAAAGAGGCCTGGTTTGATTCCCCAAGACCAATGCCCATGCATCTAGAGTTTGTTTGCAGTGGCTGGAAGCCCAGGTGTTAATTCTCTCTCTCTCTTCCTCTTTCTCCCCCTCAAATAAATAAATATAAAAGCCCCAGGGTTTTCCTTAAACCAGTGGCATAAATGTACAGATAGGGCCTTCTTGGACCTTTGTCATCAACCTTGACCTTGGCGCACACGTACTATGCTCTGACTGACTGAAATATTGTTTCCTGTATGGGATGGACCTTCACATTTGAGAGTAAGTCATTATGATAAACCAGGGCGCATCATTTGCTTGTCTATGCATGTCCACATTCTCAGAACTCATTCTAAGGAGAGAAAGGTAAAACTCACCGACCGGCTGAGGTGGCGTGAAGACTAGGTGCGTGGGTCTTGGCCATGGCCAGGCCTGGAATCCGCTTTTTTACAGTCTCTAACACCAGGGTGGGGCTCCAAATCCTTGCATGCCTGAGTTAAGCCACCTGGCTCACCCTCGCCCCACAACACACCTGTGCTCCTCTCATGAGCTTGTGTCTGCAGCCCAGGTCAGCAGTGGGAAACACCTGTGTGAAGCACACCCCCGCCACTGCCAGAAAGCAGTCCTTTGACCACCCAGGGCGGGGCAGAGCCTTAACCTCAGAACACCTACACCTGCCACACACCCATCCACAAGGGTTACATTTCCTCAGCGTCTCCTACAAGCTCGTTTCTATCCCTTCTCACCTGTAGCCACCAACCAAAGTGGGTGGCGTTTGTGGCTATAGTGAGGAGATGGAGGCACTGGGCACTCACATGACAGGAACTCCTTGAACTTTCTCTTCTCTTTCTGCAGTTTTTGCCAGGCCCTCCATGGTGGACTCTCCAGCCACGTGGGTGCCTTTCCTATTTGTGTACTTTCCTCAATAAGTGTAATAATTTAATAATAAAAACCTTATGCTGGGCGTGGTGCTGAAATCCTTTAATCCCAGCACTCAGGGAGGCAGAGGTAGGAGGATACTTGGTGAGGTCAAGGCCACCCTGAGATTACAGAGTGAATTCAGGACAGCCTGAGCTAAGTGAAACCCCACCTCGAAAAAAACAAAATGTATATTCCGTGCTGGAGAAATGGCAGTGGTTAATGCACTTGCCTGCAAAACCCAAGGACCCAAGTAAGTGAGATGCACAAGGAGGCACATCGTCTGGCATTCATTTGCAGTGGCTGGAGGCCCTGGCATGCCCATTCTTGCTCTCTCCCTCTCTCAAATAAATAAATGAATAAATAAAAAAAACAACATTTTGACTGAAATCCAATAAAGAAATACTAAATAAAGCTGGTGTGGTGGTGCACAGCTTGCATCCCAACTCTCAGGAGGCAGAGGTAGGAGGATCGCTATGAGTTCAAGGCCACCCTGAGATTAGAGATAATTTAAGGTCAGCCTGGACTACAGTGACACCCCTCAGGAAAAAAAAGAAAAACAAAAGAAAAGGTGTGGAGGATGGCTTTGAAGGCGCTTGCCTGCAAAGCCCAAGGACCCAGGTTCAATGTCACATTACCCACATAAGCCAGATGCACAAGGGGCATACGGGTCTGGAGTTCATTTGTAGTGGCTGGGGGCCCTGGTGTGCCTGTTCTGTCTCTCTCTCAAATAAATAAATAAATAAGTAAAGAAATAAATAAACACACTTAAAAAACCTAGCCGCATAGAAACCCAAATCAAAAGTTTACATGAGCTGGGGGGATGGCTTAGTGGTTAAGGTGCTTTCCTGCAAAGCCAAAGGATCTACGTTCGATTCCCCAGGAACCATGTAAGCCAGATGCACAGGATGGCACATCCTTCTGCAGTTAGTTTTCAGTGGCTGAAGGTCCTGGCATGAACGTGCTCTCTCTTTCTCTTTGTTACTTTCTCTCTCTCTTAAATAAATGAAATAATTTTTAAAAAACATTATACATGGAAGTTGTGAAAGTTATAGAAGAAAACTCACATGGCCTTGTGGCCTAATAAGTTAAGAGGAGGATGCAGGCCCAGAAACACACTGGGAAGATGACGCGTGGGCACTGGGGCTCTGCTGGCATAGGCTGAAAAACACAGCAGTGGGAACATGGCCTGGAGCACAGCCCTCCCTACTAAATCGAGACATAGCAAGGGACTGCCGACTCACGGACCTCACAGCTAGTAGAGCACATTTCTATTCTTTCTTTCTTTATTTTTGTGTATTTATTTATTTATTTTTGAGTTTTCAAGGTATGGTCTGTCTTACTGTAGCCCAGGCTGACCCGAATTCACTGTGTCACCTCAGGGTGGCCTTGAACTCACGGCTCTTACTGCCTCTGCCTCCTGAGTGCTGGGATTAGAGGTGTGCACCACCACGCCTGGCAGCACATTTCTATTAGAAGAGACGAGGATGGTGGTAATTTGTTACAGCTGTGCTAGGGAAAGGACAGGCAGATCAGCAGGTCTGCTCTGCCCAACTGTCCTTTCCTGACCAGAGGGGCCCAAGTCTACCACATGAGAGCAGCATTTAGGAGCAGAGCCCTCTTCCTTCACAGGCCCAGACTCCCAATGCCTGGCAGCTCTGTCCTCAGCTCTCAATCTGGGGGGTCAGAGGGAGGATGAAGAAGAAGAGGAATAACTTTCTGGAACTGATGAGTGTGCACCCTGCTTTACCTGGAGGCCAGAAAGATCAGAGCTGCAGAGAAATACATGGAAGAGGGGGCAAAAAAGAATGTTAGAGCCACAAGTTGGGACATTAAGCACAGAGACACTGCCTTTTTATGTAACTGTTGGCTAACCCATAGTGCATGACCCACATTCCCCAATGAGGAGGTCCCTTCAGAGGGAGAGGACAGGGGAGGAGGCTACCAAAGGCACCAACATGAATGTAAAATTAAAATAAATAAAAAATATTTTAAAAAAACCAGAAGAACAAAGAAAGGTCAGACATGAAAACCACCTGACATACGGTGCTAAATTTCAGGCCCAGCTGGAAACGATTTCCCCATCACCCTCACATACAGTGGTAGCTAAGCAGCCACGACCTATGGGACACACGCACACAAAAAAGGCTCACAAGGGCTGGAAAAATGGCTTTGTGGTTAAAGGTGCTTGCCTGCAAAGCCAAAGGATCAGGTTCATTTCCTCAGGACTCATGTAAGCCAGCTGCACAAGGGGCTCATGCACCTGGAGTTCTTTTCCAGTGGTCAGAGTGCCTGGAATGCCCATCTGCCTCTCTCTCAAATGCATTAATAAGTAAAATTTAAAAAAGAAATTGAAAAGTTTTTTAAAATATTTATTTATTAACCAACAACAGACAGAGAGAGAAAGACACACAGAGAGAGAATGGGTGTACCAGGGCCTCCAGTCACTGCAAGCGAACTCCCAGATGCATGCACCACTGTATAACTGGCTTATATGGGTCTGAAGTGAGTCTCGAACTGGGGCCCTTAGGCTTCACAGACAAGCGATTAACCACTAAGCCATCTCTCCATCCCAAAAAGTTTTTTGCTTTTTGTTTTAAAGCTCACACAAAAAGGCTTTCTTGGGCACAACATAGTGTGTGCTTCATGCATTATTCCCAGGCAACACTTCACTAGATGGGGACCCCAAAAGCCTGCTGCCAGTTCCTCCTTCCATGCAAAGCCTAGGGATTGCCAGGGCATAATTCATTTATCAAACTGACTGTGTGACACACACAGCAACAGGCTACCTTCATTTATGATCTAGAGCAATGATTCTTACACTTATTTTTATTTATTTATTCATTTGACAGAAAGAGGAGAGAGCCAAAGAGGTAGAGAGAGAAAGAGAGAGAGAGGGGCGAATGGGCCTGCAAGGGCCTCCAGCCACTGTAAACAAACTCAGATACATGTGCCCCCCCTTGTGCAGCTGGCTAACATGGGTCCTGGGGAAACAAACCTGGGTTGTTTGGCTTTGCAGGCAAAGGCTTTGCTGCTATGACATTCCTCCAGCCCTGCTTCTTATGCTTTTACAGTTGTGACCCTCACCCACCCTCAATCATTTTTTTCCCAGCTCCATTGATTTAGTTATGATCATCACTCTTGATCATATCACAGATCAGATCACAGATAACATGGAAAGGTTGCAGGTATTTCTAATGGGAGAGAGTGAGAGCCTGCTTCAGGTGCTTTCCAGGGACCTCGTTATTGTTTTCACACTCGAGTCCCTTGATCTTGCTAGTATCTGCTTTCAGCTGGACCTTGCCGTCGCACTAGGTGAGAGAAACTTCGTTTTACAGATGAATTGTCAGATTGATTGGCTGGAAATACACTGCTTAATCAGGATCAGGTGCTAGACTGAATCTTATTTTGAAATGAAACAATATCTCAAAATTCACCCCATCAGTTACAAGTTTAAAGCCTGCTGGGCATGGTGGGCACGCCTTGAATCCCACCACTCGGGAAGACAGAGGTAGAAGAATCGCTGTGAGTTTGAGGCCACCCTGAGACTACAGAGTGGATTCCAGGTCAGCCTGGTCAAAGAGTGAGACCCTACCTCGAAAAAAAAAAAAAAACATAAATAAATAAATGAAAAAAATCTTAATAAAAGAAGAAGAGGTTTAAAGCCTGCAGTAACTGGGGTGCCTGAAATACGGGAGAACGGGCTATGCGGGGTGTGTTTCCATAGAATAACACACCCCAACTGCGATGATGTATGTAAGGCTGAGGAGGAAGATCACCCAGGAGTTCAAAGTCAGCTGGAATAGAGTGAGACCCTGCTTCAAAACAAACAAATAAACAAAAACATTGTTAGAGGAGGCCCCGTAAGGTGGCACACACCTTGAATCCCAGCACTCAGGAAGCTGAGGTGGGAGGATCACTGTGAGTTCAGGGCCAGCCTGAGAAAGAGTGAATTCAGGGCAGCCTGGGCTGAAAAGACTCTACCTTGAACCGCCCCCCCCCAAAAAAAAGGCTGGAGGGATGGCTTAGCGGTTAAGTCGTTTGCCTGCAAAGCCTAAGGACCCTGGTTCGATTCTCCACATAAGCCACATGCACAAGGTGGCGAACACGTCTGGAGTTTGTATGCAGAGGCTAGAGGCTCTGGCCCACCCATTCTCACTCCCCCCTTCTCTTTCCGTCTCTTTGTCTCTAATGAATAAATAAATAAATAAAATTAAAAATGTTAGAGGAGATTTGCGTTCATTTACATTACTGGATCATCACTGTCACTGAAGATGAGAATCAATCAACTTTCCTGAAGCACACAGGTATGTCTGTTCAGGGTGCTTGACAGAGAGGCAGGACTCCAACACTGACGTGGAGCAGCAGTGTTTATTTGTCAACGCTGACATGGGATCAGGGGATTCCTATCCATAGACTGAACCCCAATCACAGTGGAAATTTTATTTATATTTTATTTATTTAATTTAATTTTTTAGTTTTTGAGGTAGGGGCTCACCTGGAATTTACTATGTAGTCTCAGGGTGGCCTCAAACTCATGGCAATCCTCCCACCTCTGCCTCCCGAGTGCTGGGATTCAAGCGGCGCCACCACGCCCACCTTATTTAGTATTTCTTTATTGGATTTCAGTAGAAATTTTGTAAAGACACATCCTATGTTGGCACCATCATTTCCCTATGCCTGCCACCATCCGGCGGAGGGTCTATCCCTGTGTACGGTGGGTATTCACCATGGGTTAAGGGGTATGAGTGTGGGAGCTGCAGTCTGTCAGTGGGGGGAGTCAAGGCCTCTGCATATTGCTGCACACCCTCTGACTCTTCCCCCTTCTACTCCACACAATTGCCTGGGCATCGGTGGCCGTGTGTTAAGTCTGTTCTAATAGTGAGTTCTTAGCAGCTCTTGAAACCTGCTTCAACACGTTTTGTGTATCTCCCCATCACACTGGTGCAGGTTTTCAAACGCTCCCTGCAAGCTAGCAGCACTGTGGCTCATCTCATCAATTCCTATGTGCTCCACCTGGGTCCTATGTTGGTTTTTCCAGGTAGGGTCTCGCCTTAGCTCAGGCTGTCCTGGAATTCACTGTGTAGCCTCAGGGTAGTCTTAAACTCACAGCGATCCTCCTATATCTAGCTCCTGAGTGCTGGGATGAAAGGTGTGCGCCACCATGCCAGGCTTTTGGCTCATGTTTTGATAGGGTTCAGGTATCTTTTCTGGAATTGTTGATCAATTTTGGTAGTCCTTGGATCTCACTGCCTCTGTACAAGACAGACTTTCAACCACAGTCTGCATTGGTGGATCGGTTTGTGGATCCCAGAAGGCGGCGGGATATTACGTTTATAGCCACTATCATGTTTTTTGCACCTTTAATCCACCTTTGGTCTCACTTACGTGGCAGCATACTATTGAGGTACTTCGTGAAATTCCCAAACTAAGCTGGGCATGGTGTTGCACTCCTTTAAATCCCAGCACTCGGGAGGCAGACATAGGAGGATCACTGTGAGTTCAAGGCCACCCTGAGACTACATAGTGACTTCCAGGTCAGCCTGGGATAGAGCAAGACACTACCTCAAAAAAAGAGGGAGCTGATGGGATGGCTAGTGGTTAAGGCGTATGCCTGCAAAGCTAAAGGACCCGGTTTGATTCCCAGGACCCACGTAAGCCAGATGCACAGGGCGCATGCATCTGGAGTTTGTTGCAGTGGCTGCAGGCCCTGGGGCACCCATTCTCTTCCTCTCTCACTCTCTGTGTCTCTCTCATAAATAAATAAATAAATAAATAAATAAATAAATAAATAAATAAACAAATAAAATTATTTTTAAATCCAAACTACCAGGCCCATTCCAGGCTGAAGTCACGACACACACAGTTTTCTTCCCTTTATTCTGGGATGGACTTGTTCTCAATGTGTTTTCAGAAAAAGTGGGAACAACTTCTGAGATTACGAATCTCAGAATTAACCCTTTCTAGTGTCTTAGAACAGTAAGTGACAGATACCATCCTTTTTTTGTTTGTTTGTTTTTCGAGGTAGGGTCTCAGTGTAGCTCAGGCTGACCTGGAATTCACTCTGTAGTCTCAGGGTGACCTCAAACACACGGTGATCCTCCTACCTTTCTCCCAAGTCCTGGGATTAAAGGCATGCCCCACCAGGCACAACCCTTAAAAAAATTTATTTTACTATCATTTATTTATTTGACAGAAGAGGAAAGAGAGGGAGAGAATGAACACACCAGACCTCCAGCCACTGCAAATGAACACCAGATGCATGCACTCCCTTGTGCAGCTAGCTAACGTGGGTCCTGGGGAATCAAACCTGTTTTCTATGGCTTTGCAGTCCAACGCCTTAACTTCTCTCCTGGCCCGTTGACCCTATTTACACCATAGAGAGTTTCCATGACCATGATCACAGGAACCCATTCTCGCAAATCTCCAGTCAAGTTGTAAGCCCCAAACGTGTGAGAGAAAATACACAAGGGGCATGTGTCTGGAATTCGTCTGCAGCAGCTGGAAACTCTGGTGGCCCCATTTTTTCTCTCTCTCTGACTCCTTCTGTCTCTCCTATAAATAATAAAAAATAATAAAATCATCATACTAAAATAAATAAAATGTATTTAGAGTGGTGCTCACGCCTTTCATCCCAGCAGCACTGGGGAGGGAGATAGGGAGGGAGGAGGGTTGTGGCTGCGAGTTTGAGGCCAGCCTGAGATGACAGAGTGAATTCCAGCTCAGCCTGGGCTACAGCCAGACCCTACCTCTAAAAAAAAAAAGAAGGAAAACCAAAGAAATAAATGTAACATCTAATCTACCGTAAGTATAGTATTATGTAGCCAACAGCAGGAGGAGGTGTTTAGTGATACCATATATATATATATAAAATATTTATTTGATGTATTATATATTATGTATTACACATAATATATGTAAGTGTATATTTAAATTCATATATCAACTTATATGTAAATATGTAAATGTATATATGAATATACATTTAAACTTTTACAAATATTATATACATAAGTATATATGATAAATATTTACATATATTTTATGTACAGTATATTGTTTTATGTGTTATATATTATTATATATTATATATACTACATAATATATACATATACATATATATATACTTATATGTGAATATGTAATTTATGTATATGTCATAATAGGATGAGGGTTAAGGTTATATGTAAATTTATATACATAAATACATATATATATAAATTTTTTTTTTTGGTTTTCGGGGTAGGGTCTGGATCTAGCCCAGGCTGACCCAGAAATCACTCTGGCATCTCAGGATGGCCTTGAACTCATGGCCACGACACATACCTCTGCCTGCCCAGTGTTGCGGGGATGAAATATTTGAGTGCCACCATGCTCAACTGATTATTGCTATTATTATTATTATTTGGTTTTCCTTATTATTATTATTATTATTATTATTATTATTGGGCTTTCATCATTATTGCTATTATTTGGTTTTAATTATTTCTTTTCATTATCATTATAGTATTATTTTTATCATTATTATTACTATTATCATTTGTTTTTCCTAACTACTACTACCACTACTACTATTTTCTTTTTCTTCTTATTATTATTCTGATTATTAGGTTTTCCTTATTATTACTATTGCTATTACTATTATTTGGTTTTCATTGTTATAACTATTATTAATATTGTTATTATTTGGTTTTCCTTATTACTACTACTACTACTATTATCTCATTATTGTTACCAATATTATTACTATTATTAGGTTTTCTTTATTACTATAAATAATAATTTTTTTTTCCTGAGGTGGGGTGTGGCTGTAGCGCAGCTTGACTTGGAACTGAGGCCGCCATCCTCGTCCTCCTCCTGACCTCCACTCTGTTCTGGGTCCAGCGGCATCCAGGTCAGGTCCAGGCACAGCGGGCATCACCCTCGGTGCTGGTGGCTTTGTGCACATGGGGGTGGGGGGCGGTGGGGATTCAAACCCAGGATCCTTTGCCTTTGCATGCAGGTGGACAGACAGACAAATGGCGAGTGGCGGCGCCTGAGCTGCTCAGTCATGAGTGCAGCCGCTCCTTACACCCCTTGGAGTAACATAAAAGTGATGTCCAATGGAAGAGGGCCTCGAGTTCAAGACCAGCCTGAAACCACAGACTGGGTTTCTGGGCCAGCCTGGCCTCATAGGAGTGAAGACGGGCTTGAGTGTACCAAGGTATGATGAGTACTTACAACGTTTCCTCTGAAAGAAAAGGCATAAAAGAATCCTAAAAATAAGCCAACCAGTCAGCGAAAATGACAACGTTCTTGGGGTTCACCTTAGGAATGAGGTTCCTACTGGCCTGTGTCAGCACGTAGAAATAGAACACGGAGTCCCGCCTCTCTTGCAGCACTGGATATGAGTTTTGAGCACCCTTTCTGCCTGAGGACCACCCTTCTGGTAATCCAGCAGACATCAGGGAGAGTCCTAAGGCCTCAAAAGCAAAAATATTTATTTATTTATTTATTTATTTATTTATTTATTTATTTATTTAAGAGAGAGAGAGAATGGAAACAACTGTGCCTACAGGCCCTGGAAATGCACTCGAGATGCTTGCACTAGTTTGTGCACATGGCTGTATGTGGGTACTGGGCATTCGAAAGTTTGCAAGCAAGCACCTTTGACCACGCAGCCATTATTCCAGCCTTCTTCTCCCCACCATTTTCTTTTTATATCACCTGTGCATGTTTGGACACCTTTTATCTCTGCCCGCCAGACACGTCCACAATTTTTCCTTTAAAATTTTATGTATTTATGTCTGTATGTCTGTATGTATGTATGTGCGTGTGTGTGCATTTGTGTGTGTGTGTGTGACAGTGTGACAGAGAGGAAGAGAATGGACACTACCATTTGTGCACATGTCTGTATGTGGGTACTGGGGAATAGAACCTAGCTTTGCAGACAAGCACGTATTAAATATGGAGCCTTTTCTCCAGCCTTCCTCCTCTTTATTTTTTTACTTAAACGTACATGAATGTTGGGTTTCCTAGGAGATCTTGCCCCAAGACACATACAGTACTTGTTCGTTAAAATTTTGTTTATTTTTTATTTAGGTGTGTGTCTGTGTGTGTGACAGAGAGACAGAGAGAGAGAGAGAGAGAGAGAGAGAGAGAAAGTATCAGATAGTTTTTTTTTTTTTTTTTTTTTGGTTTTTCGAGGTAGGTTCTCACTGTATCTGAGGCTGACCTGGGATTCACTCTGTAGTCTCAGGGTGGCCTCGAACTCATGGTGATCCTCCTACCTGTCTCCCAAGTGCTGGGATTAAAGGCGTACCCACCAGGCTCGACCCTTTAAACAAATTTATTTTCACTATTATTTATTTATTTGATATAGAAAGAGGGAAAAGAGGGGAGAGAATGTGCAAACCAGGCCTCCCGCCACTGCAAATGAACACCAGATGCATGCACTCCCTTGTGCAGCTGGCTTACGTGGGTCCTTGGGAATCGAACCTGTGTCCTGTGGCTTTGCAGTCCAGTGCCTTAACGGCCAAGCCATCTGTCCAGGCCCAGAAAGCACCCTTTTTTTCCAAGTTGAAGGGAGTCTTCAACATGACTTCCCTCCAACATTTTCCTTTCCAAC
>JAEOAD010001917.1:0-23788 GCA_036365145.1 Orientallactaga sibirica
GCGTGACTCAGCACTTTGCCATGGCAGATACTATCCCAGGGCACTTGAAACACACACGGTAACTCAGTCCACACAGGGGTTTTGTAGAACAGGCATCAATCTTCCCATTTTATTAGGCATGAAAGGTACAGTATTTTATGTGATGTCCTGTGAGCCAGTTAGGGGCAATGATGAGAATTGACCTCATGTTATTAATATCTATATTTACCTTTCTTCTCTCAGAAAGGTATTAATGTAGCATTAGGAATAAAAGTTTAAGGTGGGTGGAGGAGATTTCTCAGCAGTTAAATGTTCCAGTTGGTAAATCCTGTCAGCCTGGTTTCAATTACAAACCTATGTAAATCCAGATGCATAAGGGGCTACAGGCATGGATCTCGAATTGATTTACAGCAGAGAGACGTCCTGGTGCAACGAACCAATCTCTCTTTCTATCTCTCTCTCTCTCCCTGCTTGTAAATAAACACACAAATTTTTTGTTTTGTTTTTCGAGGTAGGGTCTTGCTCTAGACCAGGTTGACCTGGAATTCACTCTGTAGTTTCAGGCTTAAACTGGCCTTAAACTCACAGAAATCCTCCTACCTCTGCCTCCTCAATGCTGGGATTAAAGCCATGTGCCACAATGCCTGGAAAATTTTGAGGCAAATCCAACAGACTGGCCATTTTTTATGGTAAGAGAAAGAGAAAGAGTGTGTGGGTGAGAGAGGGAGAAGAAGAGAGGAGAGAGAGAGAGAGAACTGATGCACCAGGAGCTCCAGCCACTGTAATCTAACTCCAGAGGTGTCCACCACCTTGTGTGCATCTGTGACCTTGTGCATCTGGCTTATGTGGGATCTAGGGAGTTGAACATGGTTTCTTAGGCTTCACAGTCAAGTGTCTTAACCACTAAGCGATCTCTCCAGCCCCAGTGAAACTACTTTTTTAAAAAAGCATAAACTTTGGGCTGGAGAGATGGCTTAGAGTTAAAGCGCATGCCTGCGAAGCCTAAGGACCTAGGTTCAATTCTCCAGGTCCCACGTAAGCCAGATGCATATGGCACATGCATCTAGAGTTCATTTGCAGTGGCTAGAGGCCCTGACATTCGCATTCTCACACACTCTCTCTCCCTCTCGCCCTCTGTCTTTAATAAATACATAAAAATATTTCTTCTTAAAAAAGCATAAACTGTGTTGGAAAGATGGCTTAGTGGTAAAGGCACTGGCTTGTAAAGCCTTATGATGCCAGATTACATTCCACAGTACCCATGTAAAACCACATACACAAGAGCATGGTGTGCCACCTTTAATCGCAGCACTTGGGAGGCAGATTTGTTGCACAGAGACATCCTTATTTCTCCATTGTATGCATTGGTGATGATAAGAGAGAGAGGAAAAGAGAGAGAGAGAGATAATTCAGCACACATGACAGAAACCACCTTGCAAATTCATGATATGGTTTGTCACACTTTTAAGCAGTAAAAAAAAAAATGCAAGAAGAAAAAAGGTATTTAACAAAAAACCAAATTGCAATGAAGAACTTTTATGGCTTTTTTCAGATAGGGTCTCACTCTAGGCCAGGCTAACCTGGAATTCACTATGTAGTCTCAGGGTGGCCTCAAACTCATGGTGATTCTTCTACCTTTGCCTCCCCATACTGGAATTAAAGGTGTGTGGCACCATGACTGGCCTGCAATATACAATTTTTTAAATGGAGATATAAGGTCATATCAATTTGAAGAATATTTTATAGTCATATACCTGCCAAACCTACCAAAAAGTCAAATATTAGTAAAGATTTAGGAAGAGCATTTTAAACATTAACATCATAAAATGGTTTCCCAAAATCAGCTAGGTTTCTGAAACACTTTTATTTTGTAATATAGTCTTCTGTTTGTGATTTTTCACTAATTTTTTAATAACCTTTACTAATAAGTTGGGCATTGGCTGTACAGATATCTCTTGTTACTACTGGAGAATACCAAATTCCCTAGATACTCAAGTCCTTTGTATAAAATAGGATAAGCCGGGCATGGTGGCACATGACTTTAATCCCAGCACTCGGGAGGCTGAGCCTGGAGAATCACCATGAGTTCTAGGCTAGCCTGGAGCTACAGAGGGAGTTCTACGTCAACATGGGCTAGAGTGAGACCCTGCTGCAAAATAATAAGAATAATAATAAAATAGGATAGAATTGGATATAATCTATATACATATCTTTTCCTATTTACTTTAAATAATGTCAAGGTTACTTATAATACCTAATGCAATGTAAATGTTATGCAAATCATTGTTATGCTGTATTCTTTGAGAGTATAATACATTCACAATTTTGGTTTTTAATATTTTTGATGCATAATTTTCAAATCTGTGGATGTACAACTCTCAGATGCAAAGGACTCTTTAGTCATTTGCATAATATTTGTCATCATGTAAAATAATAGTATATGAGTAGGACATTTTTTGGGGGGGGATAGGGTGTCACTCAAGCCCAGGCTGATCTGGAACTGTTTAGTCTCAATGTGGCCTCAAACTCATAGGAATCCTCCTACCTCTGCCTCCTGAGGACTAGGATTAAAGGAATGTGCCGCCACACCCAGTGGGCATGGATTATTAACACCATTATAGCATTTCCATTAGGCAAATTACATATATTCTTTGTATACATGTGGCATAAACATAGTAAAAGGTAGAAAATAAATAGCACGTCTTTCAAGTTATACAGTTGTTAAACTGTAAGTTTATTTAAGCTAATGTTTAATAATGGTTTGTTTGCAGCCAGGTCATAAAAATCCTGAAATTTGATGAATTTGGTGAGCCACTGTAGCTGATTCTAGCACACCATTGTACACATGGCTTATAATCATGTTAAACACACATTGTTATGCCACACTGATATATGTTAGGGTGAGTTGAGCAGTTTTACATAGTGACATAGTTTAAAAAATGTGGCTTTGGGGCTGGAGAGATGGCTTAGCACTTAAGGTGCTTGCCTGCAAAGTCAAAGGACCAAGGTTTGATTCCCACGTGAACCAGATGCACGAGGGGGTGCATGCATCTTGAGTTTGTTTGCAGTAGCCGGAGGCCCTGGTGTGCCCATTCCTTCTCTCTCTCTCTCTCTCTTCTTTCTCTCTCTCTCTCTTTCTCTACCTGCCTATTTCTGTATACCTCTCATAAATAAATAAATAAATAAATAAATAAATAAATAAATAAATAAAATATTTTTTAAAAAGAAGAAGCAAGAAAGGAAGGAAAAGACTTCTTTGAAAAATGTGGCTTTTCGGGCTGGAGAGATGGTTTAGCGCTTAAGGAGTATGCCTTTGAAGCCTAAGGACCCCAGTTTTATTCTCCAGGTCCCACATAAGCCAGATGCACATGGTGGCACGTGCGTCTGGAGTTTGTTTGCAGTGGCTAGATGCCATGACAGGCCCATTCTCTGCTGTCTCTGCTCTCTCTCTCTATTTGATAGGGGGAGGGAGGGAGAGAGAGAGAGAGAAAGATAAAGAGTGTGTGTGTGTGTAAGAGAGAGAGAGAGAGAGAGAGAGAGAGAGATTGATTGGGGCCTCAATGCCCCAATCAAAAGACACAGGCTTGCAGACTGGATTAAAAAGCAGGATTCTACCATCTGTTGCCTTCAGAAAACTCAACTCTCAATAAAAAAGAAACCTTCTTAGGGTAAAAGGTTGGAAAATGGTATTTCAAGAAAATGGGCCTAAGAAACAAGCAGGGGTTGCTATCCTAATTTCTGACAGGATAGACTTAATCCAAAATTAGTGAGGAAAAATAAAGAGGGTCACTTTATACTGATTAAAGGAACACTCAACAGGAGGACAGTAAACATATGTACTCCTAACATGGGGGCTCCCAATTTCATCAAACAAACACTATTAGACTTAAGATCAGAGATAACTCCAAACACAATAGTAGTGGGTGACTTCAATACCCCACTCTCATCACGTGACAGTTCTACCTGGCAAAAAGTAAACAGAGAGACATCTATATTTAAATATAGATAGAAATATGATGTCATGGAACAAATGAACCTAACAGATATATAATACAGAACATTCCATCCAAATGCTACAGAATATACATTTTTCTCAGGAGCACATGGAACATTCTCTAAAATAGACCATAGAATAGGACTCAAATCAAATCTTAACAAATACAGGAAAATTGAAATAATCCCTTGTACACTATCTGATCACAATGGAATTAAACTGTAAATCAGCAACAAGAAAAACTACAGAGCATACAGAAATTCATGGAGACTAAACAGTACACGATTTAATTATGTATGGGTCATTGAAGAAATTAAAAAGGAAATCAAGAAATTCATAGAATCAAATGATGATGAGAATACAACATACTAAAACCTTTGGGACACAATGAAGGCAGTCCTACGAGGGAAATTTATAGCTCTAAGTGCCTATATTAAGAAATTAGAGAGTTCACAACTAAACAATTTAATGTTTCACCTTAAGGCCTTGGAAAGAGAAGAACAAGGCAAACCAAAAATCAGTAGATGGGAAGAAGTAATAATGATTAGGGCAGAAATTAATGAAATAGAAACAAAAAAAATCAAAAGAATCAATGAAAGAAAGAGTTAGTTCTTTGAAAGGACAAACAAGATTGATAAACCCTTAGCAAATCTGACCAAAAGAAAGAGAGAAGAGACAAAAATTGATAAAATTAGAGATGAAAGTGGCAACATTACAACAGATACCAAAGAAACTCAGAAAATCATATGGACATACTTTAAGAATATACATGCCTCTAAGTTTGAAAACTTGAAAGAAATGGATGATTTCCTTGATTCATATGATCTACCAAATTTAAATCAAGATGAAATAAACCACCTAAATAGACCTATAACAAGTACAGAGATCAAAGAAGTTATAAAAAGTCACCCAACTAAAAAAAGTCCAGGCCCAGATGGATTCACTGGTGAATTTTACCAGACAGTCAATGAAGAAGTAACACTATTGCTTCTCAAACTTTTACATAAAATAGAAAAGGGAGGAATTCTACTGAAATCCTTCAATGAAGCCAACATCACCATTATACCAAAACTGGACAAAGACAGAACAAAAAAAGAAAATTACAGACCAATCTCCCTCATGAACATAGATGAAAAAATTCTCAACAAAATACTAGCAAACAGAATACAAGAACATATCAGGAAGGTTATTCACCCTGACCAAGTCGGCTTTATCCCAGAGATGAAGGGATGATTCAACATACACAAATCCATAAATGTAATACACCATTTATTTATTTTGGTCTGAAGGACAAAAATCACATGGTCATCTCAATAGATGCAGAAAAGGCATTTGACAAAATCCAACATCCCTTCATTGTAAAAGTATTACAGAAACTGGGATTAGAAGGAACATATCTCAATGTAATAAAAGCTATTTATGACAAACCTACAGCCAATATAATACTAAATGGGGAAAAACTTGGCACTTTTCTACTAAATTCAAGAAGACAAGGGTGTCCACTTTTCCCACTTTCATTTAATATAGTAGTGGAAGTCTTAGATATAGCAATAAGGCAGGAGACACTCATAAAAAGGATACAAATTATTATCATTATTTGCAGATGATATGATTCTATACATAACAGACCCTAGAGACTCTACCAGAAAACTGTTAGAGCTCATAAACACTTTTAGCAATGTAGCAGGATATAAAATAAGCACACAGAAATCAGTAGCTTTTCTATACACTAACAACACACATGCAGAGGATGAATTCAGGGAATCTCTCCCATTCACAATTGCCTCAAAAAAAAATGATCTCTACAATGAGAATTTTAAAACACTCAAGCAAGAAATTGAAGAAGACACAAGGAAATGGAAAGACATCCCATGTTCTTGGATTGGAAGAATCAATAATGTGAAAATGTTAATCTTACCAAAAGCAATCTACACATTTAATGCAATCCTCATTAAAATACCAATAGCATTCTTCACAGAAATACAAAAAACAATCCTAAAATTCGTTTGGAAGCACAAAAGACCTAGAATAGCCAAAACAATTTTGTGCAACAGAAATCAGGCGGGTGGTTATTACCATGCCCTATTTTAAGTTATATTACAAAGCCATAGTAACAAAACAACATGGTACTGGCACAAGGACAGACATGTATATCAATGGAACAGAATAGATGACCCAAATATTATTCCAGGAAGCTACAGCCACCTGATTTTTGACAAAAATGCCAAAAATGTTCATTGGAGAAAAGATAGCCTCTTCAACAAGTGGTGCTGGGAAAACTGAATATCTGTATGTAAAAGGATAAAAATAGATCCTTGTCTCTCTCCATGCACAAGAGTCAAGTCCAACTGGATCAGGGACCTTAATATTGGACCTGAAACTCAGAAACTGCTAGAGGAAAAGATATGGGAAACCCTTCAACATATTTGCATAGGCAATGACTTTCTGAATATAACCCAATTGCTCAGGGAGTAAAACCACTAATCAACCACTGGGACCCCATGAAATTATAAAGCTTTTGTACAGCAAAGGACACTGTGAATAGAGCAAAGAGACAACTTTCAGAATGGGGGAAAATCTTTTCCAGCTATACATCTGACAGAGGATTAATATCCAGAATATACAAAGAACTCAAAAAACAGAACAATAAGAAATCAATCAAACCAGTTAAAAAATGGGCTATGGAACTAAATAGAGAGCTCTCAGAAGAAGAAATACAGATGGCATATAAACATATAAAAAAAATTTCTACACCCCTAGTCATCAGTAAAATGCAGATTAAAACTATGTTGAGAATCCATCTCACTCCTGTCAGAATGCCTGCCATCAAGAAAACAAATTACAATAAGTGTTGGCATGGATGTGGAAAAAGAGGAACACTTCCATATTATTGGTGGGTGTGGTAGTTTGAATATATGTCCCCCAATATATTCAGTGTTTTATTAGTTATAGTTTGCATCTGCAATCACCTTGCTAGAGGCAATGCCACTGGGGGCCGGTCTTAAGGTGTGATGATGGTTTGAGATTCCATTGTAAAGATATGCAAAGTGTGCCTAGTAGGAATTCCTGAAGTGTGCTGGGTGGCTGAGGGCTTTGCTCTCTTGCCTGGCCTTGTGAGAGCAGGCCACTTCTCCTGCCATTATGGAACTTCCTCTGGATCTGTAAGCTTCAATAAATAATATCCCTTCCTCCATAACTGTGTCTGGTCTGGAAGTTCATTTCAGCTAACCTCAAGCTGTCTACTACAGTAAAGTGATACCAAGGAGTGTGGAGTGAGATGAACCAGACCGTATGGCTATTTTTCTTTTGGAACCTTTGTTTTGGAGGAATGGGAATGGACTTGGTGCTTGCAACTGAAGATGCCTTCTGGAATGGCAAGCCAAGTTTTACGGACTATTCTGATGAGAGTTTGAGAATGCTAAGTGCAGACAATATTGAACTTCGAGGCTTGGCTTATGAGCTTTCTAAGGGGAAGGAAAGACTGCAGAGGACTTTGTTGGAACTGGGCTACAGGTGTAAGGGATGGCTACTTTCCGCTATCCAGGCCCAGAAAGTTTGATCAAGGTTAAATTTGTAGTGGACTGATGTGCTTGGCTAAAGATAATGGACTGAGATTTTAAGATTTTAAGTTGGAAAACCTCAAGCAAGTTAAAAGTAGAGGCACTGAGACTGGTTTTAGGTTACTGGAGCTGCTATTGTCAACACATTAGCAATCTTAAGGAAGGTGGAAGGAAGGTGGCCTGATGACTGAGGAAAGACTGTTAGAAATGCAAACTTTTGGAAAGTGTTGACTGGAGAAGGAACCTGCTTTTCAAGGTTATGATTTATTTCATCCCTGGATTAAGAATATGGCTGTGGGCTGGAGAGATGGCTTAGAGGCTAAGGCGCCTGCCTGCTAAGCCTAAGAATGCTGGTTCCAATGTCCAGCGGTTCCAACCTCCAGGTCCCACGTTTAGCCAGATGCAAAGTGAGGTAAGGGCGCAATGCTGCACTTGCCCACAAGGGGGCGCATGCATCTGGATTTCCTTCACAGCAGCTGAGAGACTGCTGGCATGCCCAGTTCTGTCTCCCTCTCCCTCTCTGTCTATCTCTCTCTGTCTCTCTCTCCAAAAATAAATTTTAAAAAATAATAAAAAAAATTTAAAAGAATATGGCTGTGTCCTGCACACCTGGTATTAGTTTTGGAAGCATGAAAAATGCATGGAGTGGTCATGAATTGCACACGGTTCCAGGAGCCGCTGCTGAGATGCAGCATGAGGGAGGGTATGAAGACCCTCAGGAATAGGTTGGAAGAGCCTTTGGAAAATGGACTGTGGTTTGCATGGAGACCTGAAGATGTTTTGGATATACCACGACTGTGCAAAAGGGCTCCCATGTAGTACAGTGTTGGCCTGGGATTGAAGTTTTCCCTGGCGACTCTGCCCAGCTGGAGGGGCGGAATTAAAAAACCTGGAGACTGTCAGTCTCTGGTTATATTGAACTGCAGAAGTTTGATGACTGCTGATGGTGGTTGAGTTTGCATTGTTCTAGTTTCTCCTTGCTATGCCTTATACCAGTTAAAAATGTTTACTCTGTGCCTTTACATGTTGAAAGTATTTAACTTGTTTGATTTTTACAGGACTATCTTACGTTGGTCAAGACTGTGAGAACCTTTGAAATTGGATTGAGTACAATTTACAATGTGTGATAGTTATAAATCTATGGGGGCAGGAGCTAAATCTATTGGGGGCCAGGGGCAGAATGTGATAGTTTGAATATATGTCCCCCAATATATTCAGTGTTTTATTAGTTATATTTTCCATTGCTAGAGGCAATGTCACTAGGGTCTGGTCTTAAGGTGTGATGATGGTTTGAGATTCCATTGTAAAGATATGCAAAGTGTGCCTAATAGGAGTTCCTGAAGTGTGCTGGGTAGCTGGGGCCTTTGCTCTCTTGCCTGGCCTTGTGAGAGCAGGCTGCTTCTCCTGCCATTATGGAACTTCCCCTGGATATGTAGGCTTCAATACTTAATATCCCTTCCTCCATAATTGTGTCTGGTCTGGAAGTTCATTTCAGTGAACCTGAAGCTATCTGCTACAGTGGGAATGTAATCTGGTCCAGACATTGTGGAAATCAGTGTGAAGGTTCTTGAGATAGCTAAAAATAGATTTACCATATGAACCAGCTATAACACTCCTATGCATATATCTGAAGGACTATTTTCACTGCCTTAGAGATACTTGAACAACCATGTTTATTGCTGATCTATTCACAATAGCTAAGAAATGGAACCAGCCTAGATGTCCCTCCACAGATGAATGGATAATAAAGATGTGGTACATTTACACAATGTATTTCTATTCAGTGGTAAAGAAAAATGCAATTATGAAATTTGCAGGGAAATGGATGGATCTGGAAAGGATTACACTAAGTGAGGCAACCCAGGCTCAGAAAACCAAACGTCACATCTTCGACCTCATATGTGGATCCTAGCTACAAATTTATAAAATTGTGTGTGAACTGGAACAAAAATTGGTAGCAGAAGCCAGTAAGCTGGTAAAAGGATATAAGGGAGGGAGGAGAGGCAAGGACGTAAGTGGATGGTATTGTACATATGTAAGTAGAAGAACAGATTACAAGGAGGGGAAAGGCCTAAGTGAGGCCACTGGAAGAGAATGCGTAAAAGAAGGGCAGGGGGTGGATCAATCAAAATTCAAGATAGTCTGAATAAGACTTATATAAACCTACTTTTTTGAATAATGGCACATCCAGAAGCTATAGATTTTTACTAGAAAATTTTCAGTGCCTGCAATGGGATACCTTCCAGTGAGTTGTTGGCCAAGGAGGTCCCTTTAGCCTCCAAAACATTATAGGCTATTGCCAAGGCCCTTGGTTTCCCTTGAGAAACAGATGGTAAGACCCTATTGCTGAAGACATCTCTTGCCTGAGAGGCAAGGTCACTGAGAAAGCAAGCTAGTGCTGAGCAGACAACCTTCTCCCTGTAGACCATCCAACTGGAAGCTGGGAAAAGCTGCACTACATGCAGCCATATGGGAGACAGAAGTCATCAGCAGTGAAAACAGAGGACACTGGAAAATTCAAGTTTGGCCAGACAGGCCCAATGACTGAACGGGTGCAATAGTGGCATGTCTGCTCTTGGGGAAAACAACTGCTCCCTAATTTGACTGAAGGCCCTCTCTATGGGAGGGAATATGTACCTGGTACTGAAAAAACTAATCAAAAGTCTATGGCAGGGCTGGAGAGATGTCTTAGCGGTTAAGGCGCCTGCCTCCTAAGTCTAAGAACACTGTTTCCAATCTCCAGCGGTTCCAATCTCCAGGTCCCACGTTTAGCCAGATGCAAAGTGACTCAAGGGTGCAATGCTGCACTTGACCACAAGGGGGTGCACACATCTGAATTTCGTTCACAGCAGCTGAGAGGCTGTTGGTGTGCCCATCTCTATCTGTCTTCCTCTTTCTCCCTCTCTCTCTGTCTCTCTCTGTCTCTCTCCAAAAAAAAAAAAAAGTCTAGCTGGGCATGGTGGTGCACACCTTTAATCCCAGCACTCGGGAGGCAGAGGTAGGAGTATCACCGTGAGTTCAAGGCCACCCTGAGACTATGTAGTTAATTCCAGGTCAGCCTGGACCAGAGTGAAACCCTACCTCGAAAAACAAAACAAAACAAAACAAAACAAAACAAAACAAAAGTCTATGGCAAGGGAGGTCATGAGCCTTAGGGGTATAAAGACTGCTCTTGTGTGGCTAAATGTATATATTATTCCCACCAAACTGTCATGAACTTAATGTTCATATTCACATATTAATGCTACTCTCACTTCTGGTTAGAGAAGCTTCTCTTTTCAGATGGCAATGACCACTGGGATGGTCCAAAAGGCAACACAGTGCTGAGAAGAAGGGATGGAGGAGTTTCCAGCACTGAAACATCTCTGTCACACCCTCCAAGGCTCAGGATCCATTGTGGAAGAGGGGGTGGAAAGAATTTAAGAGCCAAAGGAAGGGTATGACTCCTTACAATGCAACTTTCCAGTCAGAAATTGGCCTTGACATCCATGACCTTGCAGTGCCTAGCAACACCTTTGCAAGACCCTTATAATAGGAGAAAAAGATGATGACATCAAATTAAAAGAGAGACTAATGGAGAGAGGGAGGGGATATGACGGAGAATGGAGTTTTGAAGGGGAATGTGGGGAGGGGAGGGAAATATCATGGTTTATTGTCTGTAAGTATAGAAGTTGTCAATAAAAATTTTTTAAAAAGTAGACAAAGGGGGATGGAGAGATTGCTTAAGGGTTAAGGTGTTTGCCTGCAAAGTCAAAGGACCCAGGTTCAATTTCCCAGCATCCACATAGGCCAGATGCACAAGGTGGCCCATGTGTCTGGAGTTAGTTTGCAGCAGCTGGACGGCCTGGCATACCCATTCTGTTTTCTTTCTTTCTTTCTCTCTCTCTCTCTGTCTCCTCTCATATACATATATAGGTATTTCTTAAACAGTAGATAAGGGTGTATAGGTCCTAGAGTTATATAGATAGATATTAAGGTTATATGTTTATGTGTATTAGGGTTAATAAACTAATTATAAGATGTTGAAACTGATTGTACTCATCTGATTTCAAGTATGTATATGTATATACACATATAATGTGTTTAGACATTCATGTATGCAACTTATTTTGGGCTTCCCAAATGCTGACTGTGATATTTTGAATATATGGCCCTCAATATATTCAGTGTTTTATTAGTTTGTTGTTTGTATCTGCATCCACCTGGCTGGAGGCAATGTCACTGGGCGGATCTTAAGGTATGGTGGTGGGTTTAGGATTTCAATCTAAGGATGTGCATAGTGTGCCTACCTGGAGATCCTGAGGTATGCTGCGCTGTGTGGCTTTTGGCTTGTGGATTCTCTCTCTCTGCTTGGACCTGTAAAGGCAGGCCAGCTTCTTCTGCCATTATGGAACTTCCCCTAGATCTATAAGCTTTAATAAATATCCCTTACTCCATAACTGTGCCTGGTCTGGAAGTTCATCTGAGCAAACGGGAAGCTGTCTGTGACAGTGACATTCACTGGAAATCTCAAATTCTTGAATTCTTGGTGGATATTTCTACAGTGTGAAATGTTTATGTAAGATAAGAGAAATCTACAGACGTTAAAGGTATTTTGTTTTCCTTCCTCATCTAGGCTAGTGGTAAAGTCTCTGAAGGAGAAAGGCACCGTGGAGCCAGAACTTTATGAGGAAGCTACCATCTACTTCAGTGACATTGTAGGTTTCATGATGATCTGAAAATACAGCACACCATGGAGGTGGTGGACATGCTGAATGACATCTACAAGAGCTTTGATCACACTGTGGATCACCACGATGTCTACAAGGTAGCTGCTTCTCCTATTAGACCGAAAGAAACATGCAGCCCAAGGTCACCAGCCAAGGCTGCTCTACTGTCACTCTTGTCATCCCCGATTTAACATTTTAACATTTAATGAACTGGTGGTTGACTCCAAGCTGAAAGGAAAGAGAAGTAGAAGAATTGGAGCAAATGCTAAAAATACTTTAAAATTATCTTTAAGAAACAAAATACATTTCAGCAAAAATGCATTTTTTTATTTTTTTATTTTATTGATTTTTAATCTTACATACCAAAAAAACCCCACCTGATATTTCCCTCCCTCCCCCATTCCACTTTAGAACTCCAGTCTCCATCATATCCCCTCCCTTTCTCCATTAGTCTCTCTCCTAATTTGATGACATCATCTTTCTCTTCTATTTTGAGGGTCTTGCAAAGGTATTGCTAGGCACTGCAAGATCATGGATATCGAGGCCAATTTCTGTCTGGGCAGCTGCATAGTAAGAGGTCATATCCTTCCTTTGGCTCTTCCATTCTATCCGCCCCCTCTTCCGCAATGGTCCCTGAGCCACTGGAGGATGTGACAGAGGTGTTTCAGTGCTAGGCACTCCTCCATCCCTTCTTCTCAGCACTATGTTGCCTTTTGTGTCGTCCCAGTGGTCATCACCATCTGAAAAGAGAAGCTTCTCTAGCCAGAAGTGAGAATAGCGTTAATATGTGGACATGAACATTTAGTGTAGTGTCCCCAGGGCAGCTTGGTGGGAATATTATATACATTTAGTCAGACATGAGCAGGCTTATACCCCCAAGGCTCATGACCTCACCTACCATAGACTTTTACTTAGGTTTTTCAGTACTGGGTATGTATTCCCTCCCGTAGAGAGGGCCTTCAGTCCAATTATGGAGCAGTTGGTTACCCCAAGAGTAGACACGCCACTATTGCACCCGTTCAGTCATTGGGCCTGTCTGGCCAAGCTTGAATATTCAGCATCCACTATTTTCACTGTTGATGGCTTCTGTCTCCCATACGCTGCGTGCAGTGCAGCTTTTTCCAGCTTTCAGTTGGCTGGTCTACAGGGAGAAGGTTTTCTGCTCAGCACCAGCTTGCTTTCTCAGTGTCCTTGCCTCTCAGGCATGAGATGTCTTCAGCAATAGGGTCTTACTATCTATTTCTCTAGGGAAACCAAGGGCTTTGGCAAAAGCCTTAATGTTTTGGAGGCTACCGGGACCTCCTTGGCCAACATCTCACTGGAAGGAGTTCCATCCCAGGTACTGAAAATTTTCTAGTAACAGTCTACATCTTCTACACGTGACCTTAATCAAAAATGTTCTACATCCTTAGCCATCAGGGAAATGCAAATTAAAACCACTTTGAGATTCCATATCACTCCTGTCAGAATGGCTGCCATCAAGAAAACAAATGACAATAAGTGTTGGCGTGGATGCGGAAAAACAGGAACACTTCTACACTGTTGGTGGGAATGTAAGCTGGTCCAGCCACTGTGGAAATCAGTGTGGAGGTTCTTGAGACAGCTAGAAATAGATTTACCATATGATCCAGCTATAGCACTCCTAGGCATATATCCAGAGGACTCTTCTCACTTCCTTAGAGATACTTGCAAAACCATGTTTATTGCTGCTCTATTCACAATAGCTAAGAAATGGAAGCAGCCTAGATGTCCGTCCACAGATGAGTGGATAATAAAGTTGTGGTACATTTACACAATGGAGTTCTATTCAGCAGTAAAGAAAAATGAAATTATGAAATTTGCAGGGAAATGGATGGATCTGGAAAGGATTATACTTAGTGAGGTAACCCAGGCTCAGAAAGCCAAATGTCACATGTTCTCTCTCATATGTGGATCCTAGCTACCAATGTATAGACTTGTGTATGAACTGGAACCAAAAATAGGTACCAGAAACCAGTAAGCGGGTAAAAGGCTATAAGGGAGGGAAGAATGGGAAGGACTTAAGTGTATGGTAATACACATATGTAAGTAGAAGAACTGAGTACAGGGAGGGGAATGGCCTAAGCGAGGCCATGGGAAGAGAATGCATACAAAAAGGGCAGGGGGAGGGACAATCTAAACTCAAGATATTATCAATAAGACATATGCAAAAATGCATTTTTAGCGCTTACCTTAGAGATAATTGCATCATTTCAAATCACCTCAAAAGGGGGGGGGCAGTATTTAGGCTGATTGTAGATAAAGCCGAAACACTGATAGAGTTATAATGACTCGAGCACAATACTACAAGGGTGTCTTGTATCTTGGAGAAATCAACAATTATTATTGGTCAAATTATAAAAAATGGTTAAGTGCTAAAGATGACTTCTTGGGTAATTTAATGTTACTAAAATTACATAGAATAATCAGTTCAATTATTTAAAAATTTACAGAAGTATTATATCTGTACAATTTATATAACTGTGAAGTACCTTTATATTATAAAATATTTTATAATTGTTTTATCATCCATTAAAAAATCCCCAGAGAGCTGGACATAATGGCGCATGCCTTCAACCCAGCACTCAGGAGGCAGAAGTAGGAAGATGGCTGTGAGTTCGAGGCCAACCTGAGACTACAGAGTGAATTCCAGGTCAGCCTGGGCTAGAATGAGACACTACCTCAACTAAAAATGAAAATCCCTGGTGAAATTGGCATAGAATTGGTCATGAACTGGCCCCAGTATATGTGAAGGAGACAGAATATGAACAGTCTGAGTTCTCAAGCCTGATGTGTGCTTGACAGGGGATCAAGGCTTTTGATTAAGTTCATCCACAGGGCAGAGCCGCTAATGAGGAAATATCTCTACAGGTGGAAACCATTTGTGATGCCTATGTGGTGGCCAGTGGTTTGCCCAAGAGAAATGGCAATCGACATGCAGTGGACATTTCCAAGATGGCCTTGGATACCCTCAGCTTCATCGGGACGTTTGAGCTGGAACATCTTCCTGGTCTCCCAGTGTGGATTCGCATTGGCGTTCACTCTGGTACGTGGGAAGCAACTGAGGCAGAAAGCATAGAGCATCTTGCAACATGGTTGATTGCACATGAGATACTCTTAGGTTCTGTGTGCCAAACGTAGGCTTCCATTACACATCCTTCTATGTGTAGATCCTCAGAGCACACTGGGAATGGCATCTTGGCAGCACTTTTCACTTCTGGAGGTGAAACATCTCTGGATTTCCCATGTAAGTCATCAGATCTACTATCACCTTGCCATTCCAAGTCCTAACTCTGAATGTATCTACATTAATTATTACAGTAGCAGGCTGGGGAGATTGCTCAGTGGTTAAAGGACCTTGCTGGCCCAGTTTGATTCCCCAGCACTCACATAAAGCCACATGAGTCTAGAGTGTGTTTGCAATGGTCAAAGGCCCTGGTACACCCATATATCTCTCTCTCTCTCTCTCTCTCTCTCAAGTAAATAAAAAAGATTATTTTTTTCATTTTATTTATTTGCAAGCAGAGAGAGAGATAGAAGTGAGGCAGACACAGGGAGAATGTGCACACCAGGGCCTATAGCCACTGCAAACTAACTCCAAATGCATGTACCCCTTGTGCATCTGGCTTACGTGGGTCTTGGAAAATCGAACCTGGATCCTTTGGCTTAGCAGGCCAAACCTCTAAGCCATTTCTCAAGCCCAATAAAAATATTTTTTAAAATGTTTTAAGGTCCAGAGAGATTGCTTAGTGGTTAAGGCACTTGCCTGCAAAGCCAGAGGACCCAGGTTTGATTCCCTAGGACCCACGTAAGACAGATGCACAAGCAAGCACTTGCATCTGGAGTTTGTTTTCAGTGGCTGGCATCCCTGGCTTGCCCATTCTCTCTCTCTTTCCCTACCTGCCCATTTCCTATTAATCACTCTCTCTCTCTCAAATAAATAAATAAAATTTTTAAAAATATTTTTTAAAACTTAAAAAAAAGAATTTCTTGAAAACAGCTTTTAAGTAGATGCGATTATAGGAGAAAAAAATACCTGTTCTAATTCCTAAAATATTTCTACCCTCCCACTGCAGTGGTGCAGAGAGCACATGGGTCATGTTGAAGACCATGAAAGTTTTAGTCCAATTCAAAGAAAACCCTAGGAAAATTTAATGGAATTGATTTGACCAAAGGACAATTCACAAATCATGGCTCAGAACCTAAGAGATCTGGTGGTCAAAGTGGACAGGCAGTTTCTATAGATGGAAAACCAAAGTGTGCCAAGTGTACAATCCCAGAACTCAGGAAGCCAGAGGTAGGAGTGTCATGAATTTGAGGCCAGTGTGAGCTACATGGCAAACTCCTGTCAGAAAGAGTGAAGAGATGAGGAAGAGGAAGTGAAGTAGGGCAGGGCTGGATTGGTGGCAGCGCCATGCTAGCCGCACTTGAGTGCTGTGACCAGTGGTCACCCTGTGACTCTCTGGCAGAGGCCAGCCTCTGCGGCCCAGGTACTGGTTACAAACGTGTGTGTCTAAATCAGACATGCAGTTTATTTAGGTATCAAGCTAGGTTGTATTTGTTACATAGGTTCTCAAGGTAGGAAGCAGCCTCAGGTAAAATTTAGTTTAGTTTTTTTTTCTTTTTCAGTTTGTTTATTAGCACATAAAGAATTGGGTTTTAAAGCCAGGCATGGTGGCGCACGCCTTTAATCCCAACGTCTGCTTCAAGACACTTGTTGGGTTACAGGCATTCCATAATCTAACAGTAGCACCATGAGAAAACAGAACCATGCAATATTTGTACTAGAATAATCGTAAGGGGAAAACAACTTTCAAGGACCTTATCTCAGAGGTCATGCACTGGAAACAGCTGGAGAAGGTTCACGAATAGTGAGCTCACCACACTGCTTCCATGCTGCCTGAGACAGAGAGAGAAAATGAATGAGATTGAATAGGTATACGAAAATGTCAGGGTCTCTTGCCATTGCAATTGAACTGTAGACACATGTGTCATTTTGTGCATCTGGATTTATGTGGGTACTGGAGAATCAAATTTGGGCTGCCAGGCTTTGCAAGAAAGTGCCTTTAACCACTGACCATCTGCCCAGCCCCACAGTTGACTTTCATGATTTAGGATGAACAGTTCAGAGTATAATTTGTATCTTTTTTTTTAATATATATATTTTTTGAGAGAGAGACAGAGAGAGAGGGAGACGAAGACAGAGATGGGCGCGCCAACAGTCTCTCAGCTGCTGTTGGACGAAATCCAGATGTGTGCACCCCCTTGTGGTCAAGTGCGCTCTTGCACCCTTGCGACACTGCATCTGGCTAAACGTGGGACCTGGAGATTGGAAACGCTGGAGATTGGAACCAGCGTTCTTAGGCTTAGGAGGCAGGCGCCTTAACCACTAAGCCATCTTTCCAGCCCTAATTTGTATCTTTTAACATGTATTTGTGCAGCTCAGGGCTTCTTTTAATTCCAGGTTTGGCTGTGACTCTATCCTGAGTGCTGTCTGAAATGTAAAGTACTAATGTAATGTTCAGAGATATAGTTGGGAGCTTTTTTGTCTCTGCTTTTTATTTCATTTTGAGCATTTGGTTTCAACACGATTATTTTGAAACTGATAGAGGCTAATTGCTGTTATTTGTTTGTGGCAGGTATCAGGATATGAGAGACTGTGGCTGGTTGTTTAAGGGTTTCTCTTTTTCCTAAAATCCTATGTAAGAGTCAATCCATGCGTGTGACTAATGTATTTTTATTTCTAGGACTGAAATTTCAATTTTAGGGTAATGTAGGTATGACTGCATGTTAGATCCTTCACTAGCTTGGTATCTGTTAGTGTTCCTTGAGTACTTACTAACAGAGATGGATTAGTATAACATCCCATGGGGCTGCGTTTCTGGTAATTTCTTAGAGTAGAATGGTTGAGTTTGATCTCACACTCTCTTAGGCCAGGGTAATCCATACAGGAGTGCACAAGGTCTTGTTTAAGAATATTTCACAGTTCAATGGGTGAGAGAGAAAACACCAATGAAGATACTCAACAGTGAACACTGCAAGCATTAAATTTTTCCAGACAGGCCAAATGAGCCAACAGGTGCAGTAGTGACCTGTCTGTTATGGGGGAAACCAATCGCACTCTAATTGGACTGGAGGCCCTTCTCCATGGGAGGGACTACATCCCTGATATTGAAAACCTGCGACAGGGTAGTCATGAGCCCTAGGGGTGTAACATTTGCTGGTGTCTTGCTAAATGTATATACTATGCTCATATACCCATATATTAATGCTACTCTCAATTTGGTTAGAGAAGCTTTTCTTTTCAGATGGTTGTGACCTTGGGATGACTCAGAAGGGTCCATGGTGCTGAGAAGAAGGGACAGAGGAGGGCTCAGCACTGAAACATCTCAAACACACCTTCCAAGGCTCAGGGTCCATTGCAGAAGAGGGGGCGGAAAGAATGTAAGAGCCAAAGGAAGAGTAGGACTCCTTACAAGGTGCTCCTCCACACACACAAAGTGGCCTAGATATCCATGACCTCACAGTGCCTGACTACCTACACAAGACCATCATAATAGGAGGAAAAGATCATGACATCAAAATGAAAAGAGAGACTGATTGGGGGAGGTATGATGGAGAGTGGAGTTTCAAAGGGGAAAATTGGTGGGGCGGGGAGGAAGTACCATGGGATATTGTCTACAATGAAGGAAGTTGTCAATAAAAAATAAATTAAAAAAAGAATACTTCAGATTGCTTAAAATTCTCCTGTTGTAGATGGGTCAATAAGGTCTTTCTACTTCAACCACACATAACACATCCATCTTGATTCTTAAGTTTTGGTTGAAACTTTAATTTTCTTGTTTTTCAGGTATATTTATTGCTGTAACTCTGCACAGGACATGGGAAACTTCTGCTAGTGAACCTCATTCAGGGCCATTTCAGTTATTCTGAGAGCATGAAACTAAAAAGTCGAATTTATTCCTTACCAGAACCATTTTACTCCCCACTGAACACTTCTGCATACCTTTTTAGCTAACTACAATTTAATCTCAGCAGAAATAGTTATATTATGTCAAAAACAGAGCTTGTGGGCCCGGGGAGATGGCTCAGCGGTTAAAACTGGTTGCTTGCTTGCAAAGCCTGCCAGCCTGGTTTTGATTTTCCAGTAGCCATGTGGGACCAGATGTACAATGTGGCACATGCTTCTGAAGCTCATATTTGCAGTGGCAAAAGGCCCTGGTGCACCTGTTTTACACACACACACACACACACCCCTCATAAATAAATAAATAAATAAATAAATAAATAAATAAATAAATAAATAAATAAAATAATTGAAAAAGTAGAATTGGCTGTACCATTTCTCTAGATCCTGTTTGCTTCAGTTAAGTCACAGAAGGACTCAAATGACTCTTCACAGATCTAAGATGGCTTCTCCTACTGAGATAAAAATTTGAAAACATAGGGCTGGAGAGATGGCTTGGCGGTTAACGTGCTTGCCTGAAAAGCCAAAGGACCCAGGTTTGACTCCCCAGGACCCACATAAGGCAGATGCACAGGGAGGGGGGAAGAGAGGTGGCGGTGTGCATGTATCTGGAGTTTGTAGTGGCTGGAGGCCCTGGCATGTCCATTCTCTCTCTCTTTCTCTCTCTATGTCTACCTGCCTATTTCTGTTCCTCTCTCTCTAAAATAAATAAATAAAAATAAAATATTTTAAAATAAAATTTAAAAATAAGTTATCAGCAATTGAAAGACGTCTGCCCAGGCTCTATGCCTTCTGCAGGATGTAGTTCTAGCTGAGATTTTATTTTCTGTGGGCAAATTGTGTTCCCTTGTACCAGTGTGTCTCCATTGACTTGAGCATAGTTTGGTTTCTGTGAGGAGAATTCTCACCTCTTCCTTGTACTGGGGGTTGAAACCTGGGCCTTATACATGCTGAGTGTGGGTTTTTCCTCTGAGCTATATCCTCCTCTCCATGACGAGAATTTTGAACATATTCTAACCCTTCTCATAAGTGTAGAAGTGGAACAGCTGTACTACCCATACACACCACTATTATGGTGTTTCACATAGCTTTACTAGTGTGTATTTGGTGTGACTACCTTACTGGCTTAAGGTTTGAACATGTTCTTACACTTTTCATGGGTAAAATTCATTTCTTCAATAATAGGCTTAGCTGAATGCTACATGGATACTGTTTTGATACAGTGATACTTTTGAGACATTTAAACAATTATTACTTTTAAATCATTTTTATTAGAGAGAGCGTGTGTGTGTTTGTATGGGAATGCCAGAGCCCCTAGCTACTGCAAATGAACAACACATGCGCCATTTTGGGCGCATGGCTTCATGTGGGTAATGGGGAATTGAACCTGGGCCAGCAGGCACTGCAATTAAACACCTTTAACTGCTGAGCCACCTGAGCAGCCCTATTTTAATTGATTTTGACAATAGGCTTTTCCTGTGTGTCTCAAGTCTGGCCTCCAATTTGAGGTGCTCTGGCCTTCTGTGTACAGATATAGGTGTGTATTCCCACACACTTTTCAAAGTAACCGTTTTATTATGAAACAAAATTTGGATGACAGAATCCAGGACCTTGTTATATGGCACAATACAGGCCTGGTCCTAGCCAGACCGCATGGCAAAAGACAACAGGAAGTGGCTTCTGTAAAAATGGCGTTTTGCGCAGGCTCGATGTGACAACAGTTACAGCCCCATGCTCGCGAGAAGCCTACTATGAGATGTCCTGTCCAGAGACAAGCTGTCATTGGTCACCAAAAG
The DNA here is from genome assembly GCA_036365145.1 of Orientallactaga sibirica. NCBI lineage: Eukaryota > Metazoa > Chordata > Mammalia > Rodentia > Dipodidae > Orientallactaga > Orientallactaga sibirica. Next base: position 21,024 of record JAEOAD010001917.1, read on the forward strand.
GGGACCGCCCCATACAAGGATTAACAGCCCCTTAAAACCCATGTGCACTTCCTGAATAAACAAGTTTGTGGATTCTCGCTCCACTTTCACCCAACTCCCGGAGTCTGTGTCGTGACTCCGCGCTGCTCACCCCAATTTGGCAAGACCCTATCGTCCCTCCTGAGCTGGCCTTGGGGGGGACCCCAACATCTGGCGCCTGAACAGGGACCCTCTGCCCCGACGTTGGTGTTAGCGAGACACCCCATCCGTGACCCCGCTGCCCCATCGGCATCTGGCGAGATGCCCGTTGAGCGCCCCGTGAGAGCGGTGAGCAGCCCCTCGGCGTTTGGCAGAACGGCAAAACGCCCAGTTCTTCGAGAAGCCCCCTCAGCGAGTAGCCCCCTCGGTGATGCCTCGTCCTTGAAAGTCCGACGAGCAGAGCGCCCAGTTCTTCATTGGTGAGAAAAATGGCTAACGGTTGCCTGTGGGTGAGCAGGCAGCCCATTCCCCCCCTTCTTTCTTTGTTTGTCCTCCCCTTCCCCCCCAGTAAGGCACACACTGCCGCATGGCCCTAAGCCTGTGTTGGACCCTCCCCCCACTAAGCACAAGACACATGGGTCCTAAACAATCTATCTGTATGTCTCAGCTGGCCCCAGCATTAGGACTTGTGGTTTGCATGATTATCCTCTGGTCTATCTTCTTTGATCTGGGTTATTATTTTCTCAGTCTCTTTGATTCAGGAGTGTCCCAGCCCAGCCCCCCCATCAAACAACACCACGCAGCAATGGGCAACCTCCCTCCCCACCAGAGGATGCCGCAATTGCAAGCTCTTAAGGCCCTCCTTCTGCAATGTGGCTTAAAATTAAAACAAAAAGACCTCCATAGCTTTTGGGATGAAACTCTTGTTTTAGCCCCATGGATCACTCCAGAGAACATCTGGGACACTAACATTTGGTCCTGGGTCCTAGTCCTTGCCAAAAAATGTGAGGTTTATAAAGGGCACACCTTCCCTGCTCCATTCTTTTCTATCCTCCTTGCATAATTGCCGGCCTTAAAGGCTGCACAGTACAGGAAATCATTTATGCCCATAACAAACAATATGAAGAGGAACCTGAATTGGCTCTTCACAGTTCGTCCCTCCCAGCCCCCTCTTCTGATAACTCGGATGAGGAGGAACTAAAACCTTTAAATGATAATAAGCTGCCACACCAACCCCGTCCTGCTATGGCCACACTTTCAACCACCCCTCCCCCTCATTACCCTTCCAAGGACTTCCCCAGCCCAGTCCTGGACACACCCAGGTGACTGCCGGTTCCCTGGCATGCCCCTTTGCCGCCTTCCCTGTTAACGTAGGGCCGGATGCGACAATCAGGCCGTGGCTCCCCACCCCCCTCTTTGATCTGGCCCTCATCCATAAGGCAGCCCAGGAATCTGGCGTTGTTTCTGCTTACTTTGAACAAGTCCTTTTACAATGGGCCATCCATCTTCAGACTTACTATGACTGGTATTCCCTCCTCAAGGCAGTTCTTCTCCCCCCTGAATTCCTCCAATGGAAAGCCGCCTATAGTGACCTGGCGGAATCCCAGGCCCACCAAAATCTTAGGGATGGAATTCCAATTACCTTGGACATGCTCCTTGGCACAGGACCTTATACAGACCCTAAATCACAAGCCACAGTGGGCATACATGCGTACTTTGACCAAATTAAATCGTTATCCCTTCAAGAGCTTAAGGCCTGCCGCCCATAGAAGCCGGATACCTATTTTCGTAATCTGGTCCAGGGCGCGTCTGAGGGCTTCACAGATTTCCTCTCTCGTGTGACAGAGTCTGTGGACCGACGCACTCCCCCTGGCCCTGCCAGGGACGCTTAAGTTAAGCAACTGCCATGGGAAGGAGCATCCGCAGCAGCGCGTAATGCTGTTGCTGCTGTGCATAATGAGGACCTCCATAAATGGATTGTAGCTACCAGATATCAATCCTATGTCTGCCCCCCTCGAAGCCCTGGCCACCTCAAATATGTCCATGTCATTGTGGACACTTACTCTAAGCTTACTTTTGCTATTGCTCTCTCTGGGGAAAAGGCATCCCATGTTATTAAGGCAACAAAAACCGCTATGTTGGTCATGGGTGTGCCCTGGTCAATTAAAACAGACAATGGCCCTGCATACACATCTGCCCAATTCACATCCTTCATGGAATCTTGGGTAATAAAACACTCCCTTGGGATCCCCTACAACCTACAAGGACAGGCCATCGTGGAAAGAACAAACCAGACCCTAAAGGAACTAATTATAAAACAAAAGTCCACTATGTCGCCCAAGGACCCCCACTTGGCCCTAGTGGAAGCTCTTTTCACCCTCAATTTTCTCACCTTTGATGAGGCAGGACTCTCCCCAGCCTACAAACATTGGAGATCCCAACCAACCAGGACACCCTTACCCTTAGTCCGCTGGAAAGATCCTCTTACTAATATTTGGAAGGGGCCCCACCCTCTTTTGATGCAGGGCCGAGGGTATGCTTGTGTCTTTCCAGAAACTTCACAGATCCCAGTTTGGGTTCCTGCCAGAAATGTCCGTCCAGCCACTGACTCAGCAACCAGCCTTACTGAAGAGGATGATGCCAGACCCCTCACACTACATACGGGACTTTAAACTTATTTCCACCCACCAGCCACTGACTCAGCGACCAGCCTTGCTGAAGAAGATGATGCCAGATCCCTCAGACTACATACAGGACTTTAAACTTATTTCCCTCCACCAGCCACTGACTCAGCGACCAGCCTACAT
>JAEOAD010000169.1:0-25971 GCA_036365145.1 Orientallactaga sibirica
GCACAACTTAGCAGATTCGTTTCATTTATAAAGCAGTTTGCTCAGAAAACAAAGGTCTTCATTGCCGAACACTGTACTGTGTGAAATAAGCTAGTTTTGTTCTCGGAATGACATGCGTTGCTAAAAACCTGGTTGAGTGCAGCAAGATTAAACTTTCTGGTTTGTGTAATCTCACAAGATGTACAATGTAAAAGGTTCATTTCATTTCTAAAGTATTTTGCTTAGAGAACAAAGATCTTCATTGCCGAACACTGTACTGTGTGCAATAAGCTAGTTTTGTTCTCGGAATTAGTTGCTTTCCTATGAAGACGGTTGAGTGCAGCAAGTTCATACTGTCCTGGTGTTTGTAATCTAACAAGATGCACAACTTAGTAGATTCGTTTCATTTATAAAGGAGTTTGATTAGAAAACAAATGTCTTCATTGCCGAAAACTGTACTGTGTGAAATACGGTAGTTCTGTTCTCGGAATGAGTTGCTTTCCTATGAAGATGGTTGAGTGAGGAAGTTGATACCTTCCTGGATTGTGTAATCTAACAAGATGTACAATTTAGTACATTCATTTCATTTCTAAAGTAGTTTGCTAAGAAAACAAAGATCTTCATTGCCAAATACTGTACTTTGTGTAATAAGTTAGTTCTGTTCTTGGAATGAATTGCTTTGCCACGAAGACGGTTGAGTGCAGCAACATGATACATTCCTGGTTTGTGCAATCAAAGAAGATGTACAACTTAGTCGATTCGTTTCATAACTAACGTAGTTTCCTTAAAAAAAGATCTTCATTGCCGAAAACTGTACTGTGTGAAATAAGCTAGTTCTGTTCTCGGAATGAGTTGCGTTCCCACGAACACAGTTGAGTGCAGCAAGATCAAATTTTGGTTTGTGTAATCTAACAAGATGTGCAAATTAGTAAATAAGTTTCATTTCAAAAGTAGTGTGCTTAGAAAACAGAGATCTTCATTGCCGAACACTGTACAGTGTGAAATAAGCTAGTTTTGTTCTAGGAATGAGTTCCTGTCTTAAGAAGAGGGTGGAGTGCAGCAAGATCATACTTTCCGGGTTTGTGTAATCTAAAAAGATGTACAACTTAGTAGATTCTTTTCATTTCTAATGTAGTTTACTTAGAAAACAAAGATCTTCATTTCCGCACACTGTACCATGTGAAATAAGCTGGTTCGGTTCTCGGAATGAGTTGCTTTCCTCCGAAGACGGTTGAGTGCAGCAAGTTAAAACTTTCCTGATTGGGTTATCTAACAAGATGTACAACTTGGTAGATTAGTTTCATTTCCAAAGTAGTTTGCTTAAAAAAAGAAAGATCTTCATTGACGAAAACTGTACTGCGTGTAATAAGCTAGTTCTGTTCTCGGAATGAGTTGCTTTACTACGATGACTGTTGAGTGCAGCAAGTTGATACTTTACTGATTTGTGTAATCTATCAAGATGTACATCTTAGTAGATTCATTTCATTTCTAAAGTACTGCACTAAGAAAACAAAGGTCTTCATTACCGAACACTGTACAGTGTGAAATAAGCTAGTTCTGTTCTTGGAATGACATGCTTTCCTATGTAGATGGTTGATTGCGGGAAGTTGATACTTTCCTGGTTTGTGTAATCTAACAAGATGTACAACTTCGTAGATTTGTTTCATTTCCAAAGTAGTTTGCTTAAGAAAGAAAGATCTTCATTGCCGAAAACTATACTGTGAGCAATAAGCTACTTCTGTTCTCAGAATGAGTTGCTTTACTGTGATGATGGTTGAGTGTAGCTAGTTAGTACTTTCCAGGTATGTGTAATCTAACAAGATGTACAACTTAGTAGATTCGTTTCATTTCTAAAATAGTTTTCTTAAAAAACAAAGTTCTTCATTGCGGAACACAGTACTGTGTGAAACAAGCTAGTTCTGTTCTTGGAATGAGTGGCTTTCCCATGAAGAAGGTTGCCTGCAGGAAGTTGATATTTTCCTGGATTGTGTAAGCTAACAAGATGTCCAACTTAGTAGATTCATTTCATTTCTTAAGTACTTTTCTGAGAAAACAAAGATCTTCTTTTCCGAACACTGTACTTTGTGAAATAAGCTAGTTCTGTTCTTGGAATGAGTTCCTTTCCCATAAAGACTGTTCAGGGCAGCAAGTTGATGCTTTCCTGGTTTGTGTAATCTAACAAGATGTACAACTTAGTAGATTCGTTTCATTACTGAAGTAGTTTGCTTAAAAAACAAAAAACTTCATTGCCAAAAAATGTAGTGTGTGAAATAAGCTAGTTCTGTTCTTGGAATGAGGTGCTTTCCCACGAAGATAGTTCAGTGAAGCAAGTTGATACTTTCCAGGTTTGTATAACCTAACAAGATGTACAGCTTTGTAGATTTGTTTCATTTCTAAAGTAGTTTGCTTACAAAACAAAGACCTTCATTGCCGAATACTGTACTTTGTTAAATAAGCTAGTTTTGTTCCGTGAATTAGTTGCATTCCCACAAAGACGTTTGAGTGCAGTAAGTTTATACTCTCCTAGTTCGTGTAATCTAACAAGATATACAATTTAGTAGATTCGTTTAATTTCTAAAGTACTTTGCTTAGAAAACAAAGATCTCCATTGCTGAACACTGTACAGTGTGAAATAAGCTAGTTCTGTTCTCGGAATGAGTTCTTTCCTACGAAGACTGTTTAGTGCATCCAGATCAAACGTTCCTGGTTTGTGTACCCTAACAAGGTATACAACTTAGTAGATTCTTTTCATTTCTCAGGTAGTTCACTTAAAAAACAAAGATCTTCATTGCTGAAAAGTGTACTGTGTGAAGTAAGCTAGTTCTGTTCTCGGAATGAGTTGCTTTCCTAGGAAGATGGTTGACTGCAGCATGAAGAAACTTTCCTGGATTGTGTAATCTAACAAGATGTACAACTTCGTAGATTCATTTCATTTCTAAAGTAGTTTGCTTAGAAAACAAAGATCTTCATTGCCAAAAACTGTAGTGTGTGAAATAAGCTAGTTCTGTTCTGGGAATAAGTTGCTTTCCCACGAAGACCGTTGAATGAAGCAAGGTGATACTTTCCTGGTTTGTGTAATCTAACAAGATGTACAACTTAGTAGATTTGTTTCATTTCCAAAGTACTTTGCTTAAAAAAAGAACGATCTTCATTGCCAAAAACTGTATTTTGTGTAATGAGCTAGTTCTGTTCTTGGAATGAGTTGCTTTCCCACGAAGACGGTTGAGCGTACCAAGTTGGTCCTTTCCAGGTATGTGTAATATAACAAGATGTACAACTTAGTAGATTTGTTTCATTTATAAAGTAGTTTCATTAGACAACAAAGCTCTTCATAGCCAAACACTGTACTGTTTGAAATAAGCTAGTTCTGTTCTTGGAATGAGTTGCTTTCCCACGATAAAGGTTGACTGCAGGAAGTTGATACTTTCCTGGATTTTGTAAGCTAACAAGATATACAACTTAGTAGATTCATTTCATTTCTAAACTAGTTTGCAGACAAAAGAAAGATCTTCTTTTCTGAACTCTGTACTTTGTGAAATAAGCTAGTTCTGTTCTCTGAATGAGTTGCTTTCCCATGACAACGGTTCGGTGATGCAAGTTGATACTTTCCTGGTTTCTGTAATCTAACAAGATTTACAACTTCGTAGATTCGTTTCATTTCTAAAGTAGTTTCCTTAGAAAAAAAGATCTTCATTGATGAACAATGTACTGTGGGAAATAAGCTAGTTATCTTTGCTGAATGACATGTGTTCCTACGAAGTCTGTTGAGTGCAGCAAGATCAAACTTTCCTGATTTGTGTAATCTAAAAAGATGTACAACTTTGTAGATTTGTTTCATTACTCAAGTAGTTTACTTAGAAAACAAAGATCTTCATTACCGAACATTGTACAGTGTGATATAAGTAAGTTCTGTTCTCGGAATGGGTTGCTTTCCCAAGAATATGGTTGAGTGCAGGAAGATGATACTTTCCTGGATTGTGTAATCTAACAAGATGTACAGCTTAGTGGATTTCTTTCATTTCTAAAGTAGTTTGCTTAGAAAACAAAAGTTTTCATTGCCAAACACTGTACTGTGTAATAAGCTAGTTCTGTTATCGGAATGAGTTACTTTCCCAAGAAGACGGTTGAGTGCAGCAAGTTGATACTTTCTTGGTTTGTGTAATCTAACAAGATATACAACTTAGTAGATTCGTTTTATTTCCAAAGTAGTTTGTTTAGAAAAAAAAAGATCTTCAAGGCCTAACACTGTACAGTGTGAAATAAGCTAGTTCTGTTCCCGGAATGAGTTGCTGTCCCACAAAGACGGTTGATTGCAGCATGTTCATACTTTCCTGTTTTGTGTAATCTAAGAAGATGTACAACTTAATAGATGCCTTTCATTTCTAAAGTAGTTTATTTAGAAAACAAAGTTGTTCATTGCCAAACACTGTACTGTGTGAAATAAGCAACTTCTGTTCTCTGAATTAGTTGCTTTCCCACGAAGATGGTTGAGTGCAGGAAGTTGATACCTTCCTGGATTGTGTAATCTAACAAGATGTACAACTTAGTAGATTCGTTTCATTTCTAAAGTACGTTGCGTAGAAAACAAAGATCTTCATTGCCGAACACTCTACTTTGTGTAATAAGGTAGTTCTGTTCTTCGAATGAGTTGCTTAGCCATAAATACGGTTGAGTGCAGCAAGTTGATACTTTCCTGGTTTGTGTAGTCTAACAGGATGTACAACTTAGTAGATTCGTTTCATTTCCAAGGCAGTTTGCTTTAAAAAAGAAAGATCTTCATTGCCAAACACTGTACTTTGTTAAATAAGCTAGTTCTGTTTGGGAATGAGTTGCATTTCTACAAAGACGCTTGAGTGAAGCGAGTTGGTACTTTCATGGTTTGTGTAATCTAACAAGATGTACAACTTAGTAGAATAGTTTCATTTCTAAAGTAGTTTGCGTAGAAAACAAAGATCTTCATTGCCGAACACTGTATACAGTGTGAAATAAGCTAGTGCTGTTCTAGGAATGAGATGCTTTCCCATGAAGACGGTTGAGTGCAGCAAGTTGATACTTTCCTGGTTTGTGTAAAATAAGAATATGTACAACTTAGTAGATTAGTTTCATTTCTAAAGTAGTTTTCTTAGAAATCAAAGATCTTCATTGCCATACCTTGTACAGTGTGAAACAAGCTACTTCTACTCTTGGAATGAGTTCCTTTCCCACGAAGACGGTTCAGTGCAGCAAGTTGATACTTTCCCGGTTTGTGTAATCTAACAAGAAGTACAACTTAGTAGATTCGTTTCATTTCTAAAGTAGTTTGGGTAGAAAACAAAGATCTTCATTGCCGAATAGTGTACTGTGGGAAAGATGCTAGGTCTGTTCGCGGAATGAGATGCGTTCCTATAAAGTCGGTTGAGTGCAGCAAGATCAAGCTTTCCTGGGTTGTGTAATCTCACAAGATGTACAACTAGTATATTCGTTTCATTTCTAAAGTATTTAGCTTAGAAAACAAAGGTCTTCAGTGCCGAACACTGTACTGTGTGAAATAAGCTAGTTCCATTCTTGGAATGAGTTGCTTTCCAACGAAGAAGGTTGAGCGCAGGAAGGTGATACTTTCCTGAATTATTTAATGTAAAAACGTGTACAACTTAGTAGATTAGTTTCATTTGTAATGTAGTTTGCTGGGCAAACAAAGATTTTCAATGCCGAACACTGTACTTTGTGAAATAAGATAGTTCTGTTCTCGGACTGAGTTGTATTCCCATGAAGACGGTTCAGTGCAGCAAGTTGATACTTTCTGATTTGTGTAATGTAACAAGATGTACAACTTAGTACATTCATTTCATTTCTAAATTAGTTTGCTTAGAAAACAAAGATCTTCATTGCCAAACACTGTACTGTGTGTAATAAGCTAGTTCTGTTCTTGAAATGAGTTTCTTTCCTACGAAGACTGTTGAGTGCAGCAAGATCAAACTTTCCTGGTTTGTGTAATCTAAAAAGATGTACAACTGGTAGATTTGTTTCATTTCTAAAGTATTTTGCTTAGAAATCAAAGATCTTCAGTGCAGAACACTGTACAGTGTGAAATAAGCTAGTTCCGTTCTTGGAATGAGTTGCTTTCCCATGAAGAAGGTTCAGTGCAGGAAGTTGATACTTTCCTTGTTTGTGTAATGTAAAAATATGTACAACTTAGTAGACTCGTTTCGTTTCTAAAGTAGTTTGCTTAGAAAACAAAGTTCTTCATTGCCGAACACTGTACTTTGTGAAATACGCTAGTTCGGTTCTCGGAGTGAGTTGCTTTTCCACGAAGACGGTTCAGTGCAGCAAGTTGATACTTTTCTGGTTTGTGTAATCTAACAAGATGTACAACTTAGTAGATTCATTTCATTTCTAAAGTAGTTTGCTTAGAAAACAAAGATCTTCATTGCTGAACACTGTAGAGTGTGAAATAAGCTAGTTCTGTTATTGGAATGAGTTGCTTTCCTACGAAGACGGTTGAGTTCAGCAAGATCAACCTCTCCTGGTTTGTGTAATCTAACAAGAAGCACAACTTAGTAGATTCGTTTCATTTCTAAAGTACTTTGATTAGAAAACAAAGATCTTCATTGCCAAAAACTTTACTGTGTTAAATAAGTTAGTCCTGTTCTCAGAATGAGTTGCTTTCTCACTAAGACGGTTGAGTGCAGCAAGTTGATACTTTCATGGTTTGTGTAATCTATGACGATGTACAACATAGCAGATGCATTTAATTTCTAAAATTGTTTGCTTAGACAACAAAGTTATTCATTTCTGAAGACTATACTGTGTGAAATAAGCTAGTTTTGTTCTCAGAATGAGTTGCTTTACTACGAAGACTGTTGAGTGCAGCAAGTTGATACTTTACAGGTTTCTGTAATCTCTCAAGACGTACATCTTAGTAGAATCGTTTCGTTTCTAAAGTAGTTTGCTTAGAAAACAAAGGTCTTCATTCCCAAGCACTGTACTGTGTGAAATAAGCTCAGTCTGTTCTCAGAAAGAATTGCTTTCCCAAGAAGACGGTTGAGTGAAGCAAGTGGATATTTTTCTGGTTTGTGTAATCTACCAAGGTGTACAACGCAGTAGATTAGTTTCATTTGTAAAGTACATTGCTTAGAAAAGAAAGGTCTTCATTGCCAAACACTGTACTGTGTAATAAGCTAGTTCTGTTCTCGGAATGAGTTGCTTTCCCAGGAAGACGGTTCAGTGTAGCAGGTTGATACTACATGGTTTGTGTAATCTAACAATATGTACAACTTGGTAGATTCGTTTCATTTCTTTTCTTTTCTTTTTTTTTTGGTTTTCAAGGTAGGGTCTCACTCTGGTCCAGGCTGACCTGGAATTCACTATGTAGTCTCAGGGTGGCCTCGAACTCTCGGCGATCCTCCTACCTCTGCCTCCCGAGTGCTGGGATTAAAGCCGTGAGCCACCACACCCGGCTGATTCATTTCATTTCTAAAGTAGTTTGCTTAGAAAACAAATATCTTCATTGCCGAACACTGTACTGTAGGAAATAAGCCAGTTCGGTTTGCAGAATGACATGCATTCCTATCAAGTCGGTTTAGTGCAGCAAGATAAAACTTTCCTTGTTTGTGTAATCAAACAAGATGTACAACTAGTAGATTCCTTTCATTTCTAAAGTATTTTGCTTAGAAAACAAAGGTCTTCATTGCCAAACACTGTACAGTGTAAAATAAGAAAGTTCCATTCTTGGAATGAGTTGCTTTCCCACGAATAAGGTTCAGTGCAGGAAGTTGATACTTTACTGGATTGTGTAACATAAAAATATGTACAGCTGAGTAGATTCGTTTCATTTCTAAAGTAGTTTGTTGAGAAAACAAAGTTCTTCATTGCCAAACACTGTACTTTGTGAAATAAGGTATTTATCTTCTTGGAGTGAGTTGCTTTCCCACGAAGACAGTTGAGTGGAGCAAGTTGATTCTTTACTGGTTTGTATAATCTAAGAAGCTGTACAACTTATTAGATTCGTTTCATTTCTAAAGTAGTTTGCTGAGAAAACAAAGATCTTCTTTCATTGCTGTACAGTGTACTGTGGGAAATAAGGTTGTTCTTCTCGGAATGAGTTGCTTTCCCACGAGGACGGTTGAGTGCAGCATGTTGATACTTTGCAGTTCTGTGTAATCAAAAATGATGTATAACTTAGTAGATTCATTACATTTCTGTGGTAGTTTGAATATATGTCCCCCAATATATTCAGTGTTTTATTAGTTTTAATTTGCATCTTCATTCACCTTGCTGGAGGCAATGTCACTGGGGGCCAGTCTTAAGGTGTGGGTTTGAGAGTCCATTGTAAAGATATGCAAATGTGCCTAGCGGGAATTCCTGAAGTGTGCTGTGTGACCTTATGGCTGTAGTATTGCTCTGTGTGCTGTGGTGGCTGGTTGGCTTTTGCTCTCTCTGCTTGGCCCTGTGAAGAGCAGGCTGCTTCTTCTGTTGTTATGGAACTTCCCCTGGATCTGTAAGCTTCAATAAATAATATCCCTTCCTCCATAACTGTGCCCGGTCTGGAAGTTCATCTCAGAGAACCTGAAGCTGTCTGATACAATTTCTAAAGGAGTTTACTTGGAAAACAAAGATCTTCATTGCCAAACACTGTACAATGTGAAATAAGCTAGTTCTGTATTCGGAATGAGTTGCTTTCCCACGAAGATAGTTGAGTGCAGGAAGTTGATACTTTCCTTGATTGTTTAATCTAACAAGATATACAGCTAAGTAGATTCTTGTCATTTCTAAAGTAGTTTGCTTAGAAAACAAAGATCTTCATTTGCGAACACTGTACTTTGTGAAATAAGCTAGTTTTGTTCTGGGAATGAGTTGCTTTCCCACGCAGACGGTTGAGTGCAGCAAGTTGATACTTTCCAGGTTTGTGTAATCAAAAACGATGTATAACTTAGTAGATTCATTTCATTTCTAAAGTAGTTTACTTGGAAAACAAAGATCTTCTTTGCAGAACACTGTACAGTGTGAAATAAGCTGGTTCTGTTTTTGGAATGAGTTGCTTTCCTATGCAGAAGGTTGAGTGCAGCAAGATCAAACTTTCCTGGTTTGTGTAATCTAACAAGATGTACAACTTAGTAGATTTGTTTCATTTATAAAGTGTTTATTTAGAAAAAAAGATCTTCATTGACGAACACTGTACAGTGTGAAATAAGCTAGTTCTGTTCTCGGAATGAGTTGCTTTCCCATGTATATGGTTGAGCGCAGCAAGTTGATACTTTCCTGGTTTGTGAAATCTAACAAGATGTACAACGTAGAAGATTCGTTTCATTTCTAAAGCAGTTTACTTAGGAAACAAATATCTTCATTGCCGAACAGTGTACAGTGTGAAATCAGCTAGTTCTGTTTTCAGAACGAGTTGCTTTCCTACACAGACTGTTGAGTGCAGCAATATCAAACGTTCCTGGTTTGTGTAATCTAACAAGATGTACAACTTAGTTGATTCATTTCATTTCTAAAGGAGTATGGTTAGAAAACAAAGATCTTCATTGCCGAACACTGTATTGTGTGAAATAAGCTAGTTCTCTTCTCCAAATGAGATGCTTTCCTGCGAAGATGGTTGAGTGCAGCAAGATCAAACTTTTCCGGTTTGCGTTATCTGACAAGATGTACAAAGTAGTAGATTTGTTTCATTACTAAAGTGGTTTGCTTAGAAAACAAAGGTCTTCATTTCCGAACACTGTACTGTGTGAAATAAGCTAGTTCTATTCTTGGAATGAGTTGCTTTCACACAAAGAAGGTTCGGTGAAGGAAGATGATACTTTCCTGGTTGTGTAATCTAACAAGATGTACCCCTTAGTTCATTCGTTTCATTCTAAAGTAATTTGCTAAAAAACAAAGATCTTCATTGCCAAAAACTGTACTTTGTGAAATAAGGTACTTCTGTTCTCGGAATCAGTAGCTTTCCCTCAAAGATGGTTGAGTGCAGCAAGTTTGTACTATCCTGTTTTGTGTAATCTAACAAGATGTACAACTTAGTATATTCATTTCATTTCTATAGTAGTTTACTTAGAAAACAAATGTCTTCATTGCTGAAAACTGTATTGAGTGAAATAAGCTAGTTCTGTTCTCGGAATGAGTTTCTATACTATGAAGACCGTTAAGTGCAGCAAGATCAAACTTTCCTGGTTTGTGTAATCTGACAAATGTACAACTTAGTAGATTCTTTTCATTTCCAAAGTAGTTCGCTTACAAAAAGAAAGATCTTCATTGCCAAAAACTGTACTGTGTGTAATAAGCTAGTTCTGTTTTCCAAATGAGTTGCTTTACTAGGAAAACGGTTGAGTGTAGCGAGTTGGTTTTTTTCCCGGTATGTGTAATCACACAATATGTACAACTTAGTAGATTCTTTTCATTTCTAAAGGAGTTTGCGTAGAAAATAAAGATCTTCTTTTCCGAACACTGTATTTTGTGGAATAAGCTAGTTCTGTTCTTGGAATGATTTGCTTTCCCACTAAGACGGTTCAGTGAACCAAATTGATACTGTCCTGGTTTGTTTAATCTAACAATATATACAACTTAGTAGATTCGTTTTATTACTAAAGTAGTTTGCTTACAAAACAAAGATCTTCATTGCTGAACGCTGTACAGTGTGATGTAAGCTAGTTCTGTTCTCGGAATGAGATGCTTTCCTACGAAGAAAGTTGAGTGCAGCAATATCAAACTTTCCTGCTCTGTGTAATCTGACAAGATGTACAACTTAGTAGATTCTTTTCATTTCTAAAGTAGTTTGTTTAGAACACAAAGATCTTCATTGCCAAAAACTATACTGTGTGATATAGGCTAGTTCTATTCTCAGAATGAGTTGCTTTACTACAAAGACTGTTGAGTGCAGCAAGCTGATACTTTCCTTGTTTGTGTACTCTAACAAGATGTACAACTTAGTAGTTTCGTTTCATTTCTAAAGTATTTTGCTTAGAAAGCTAAGATATTAATTGCAGAACACTGTACTGTGAGAAATAAGCTACTTCTGTTCAAGGAATGAGATGCGTTCCTACGAAGTAGGTTGAGTGCAGCGAGATCAAACTTTCCTTGTTTGTGTAATCAAACAAGATGTACAACTAGTAGATTCGTTTCATTTCTAATTTATTTTGCTTAGAAAACAAAGATCTTCAGTACAGAACACTGTACTTTGAGAAATAAGCTTGTTCTGTTCTCGGAGTGAGTTGCTTTCCCACGAAGATGGTTCAGTGCAGCAAGTTGATACTTTTATGGTTTCTGTAATCTAACAAGATGTACAACTTAGTAGATTCATTTCATTTGTAAAGTAGTTTGCTTTGAAAACAAATGTCTTCATTTTCGAACAATGTACAGTGTCAAATAAGCTAGTTCTGTTCTCCTAATGAGTTGCTTTCCTCCGAAGACTGTTGAGTGCAGGAAGATAAAACTTTCCTTGTTTGTGTAATCTAACAGGATGTGCAACTTAGTATATTCGTTTAATTTCTAAAGTACGTTGATTAGAAAAATAAGATCTTCATTGCCAAAAACTGTACTGTGTGACATAAGCTAGTTCTGTTCTCAGAATGAGTTGCTTTCCGATGAAGACGGTTGAGTGCAGCAAGTTCATACTTTCGTGGCATGTGTAATCTAAAAAGATGTACAACTTAGTAGATTCGTTTCATTTCTAAAGTAGTTTGCTTAGAAAACAAAGATCTTCATTGCTGAACACTGTACTGTGTGAAATAAGCAAAATCTGTTCTTGGAATGAGTTGCTTTCCCACAAAGAAGGTTGACTGCAGGAAGTTGATTCTTTCCTGGGTTGTGTATGCTAACAATATGTACAACATAGTACATTCATTTCATTTCTAAAGTAGTTTGCTGAGAAAACAAAGATCTTCTTTTCCCAACACTGTACTTTGTGAGTTGTTTTCACATGAAGACATTTCAGGGCCGCAAGTTGATACTTTCTTGGTTTGTGTAATCTAAGAAGATGTAAAACTTAGTAGATTCGTTTCTTTACTAAAGTAGTTTGCATAGAAAACAAAGATCTTAATTTCCTTAAACTGTATTGTGTGAAATAAGCTAGATCTGTTCTCGGAATGAGTTGCTTTGCTAGCAAGACGGTTGAGTGCAGCAAGTTGATACTTTACTGGTTTGTGTAATCTATCAAGATGTACATATTATTAGATTCGTTTCATTTCTAAAGTAGTTTGCTTAGAAAACAAAGGTTTTCATTGATAAAAACTGTATTGTGTGAAATAAGCTAGTTCTGTTCTCGGAATGAGTTGCTCTCCTATGAAGATGGTAGGTGGGGGAAGTTGACAATTTTCTGGTTTGTGTAATTTAAAAATTTGTACAATGTAGTAGATTCTTTTCATTTCTAAAGTAGTTTACTTAGAAAACAAAGATCTTCATTGCTTAAAACTATACTGTGTGAAATAAGATTGTTCTAATCTAGGAATGAGGTGCTTTACTACGAAGACTGTTGAGTGCAGCAAATTGATGCTTTACTGACTTGTGTAATCTATCAGGATGTACACCTTAGTAGATTTCCTTCATTTTTAAAGTACTTTGCTTAGAAAACAAAGGTCTTCATTGCTGAACAATGTACCATATAATATAATCTAGTTTGGTTGAGTGCAGAAAGTTCTAACTTTGCTGGTTTTTGCAATCTAAGAAGATGTACAACGTAGTAGATTTGTTTCATTTGTAAAGTACTTTGCTTAGAAATAAGCTACTTATGTTCTCGGAATGAGTTGCTATCCCACAAAGAAGGTTGACTGCAGGAAGTTGATACATTCTTGGATTGTGTAATCTAACAAGATATACAGCTTAGCAGATTCTTTTCATTTCCAAAGTAGTTTGCTTAGTAACAAAGATCTTCATTGCTGAACACTGTACTTTGTGAAATAAGCTAGTTGTGTTCTGGGAATGAGTTGCTTTCCCATGAGGGCAGTTGATTGCAGCAAGTGGATACTTCCCAGGTTTGTGTAATCATACATGATGTACAACTTAGTAGAAAACTATATTGTGTGAAATAAGCTAGTTTTATTCTCAGAATGAGTTGCTTTACTAAGAAGACAGTTGAGGGAACCAAGTTGATACTTTACTGGTTTGTGTAATCTATCAAGATGTACATCTTAGTAGATTCGTTTCATTTCTAAAGTAGTTTGCTTATAAAACAAAGGTCTTCATTGCCGAACACTGTACGCTGTGAAATAAGCTAGTTCTGTTCTCGGTATGAGTTGCTTTACCACGAAGAAGGTTGAGTGCAGGAAGTTGATACTTTCCTGGTTTGTATAATCTAACAAGATGTACAACATATGAGATTCATTTCATTTGTAAAGGAGTTTGCTTATAAAACAAAGATCTTCATTGGCAAACACTGTACTTTGTGTAATAAGGTAGATCTGTTCTTGGAATGAGTTGCTTTGCCACAAAGACGGTTGAGTGCAGCAACATGATACTTTCCTGGTTTGTGTAATCAAAAAGATGTACAACTTAGTAGATTCTTTTCATTTCTATTGTAGTTTACTTAGAAAACAAAGATCTTCATTTCTGCACACTATACAGTGTGAAATAAGCTAGTTCGGTTCTCGGAATGAGTTGATTTCCTACGAAGACGGTTGAGTGCAGCAGGTTGAAACGTTCCTAGATTGGGTTATCTAACAAGATGTCCAACTTGGTAGATTAGTTTCATTTCCAAATTAGTTTGCTTAAAAAAAGAAATATCTTCAAGCTGAATCTGTACTGTGTGTAATAAGCTAGTTCTGTTCTCGGAATGAGTTGCTTTACTACGAAGACTGTTGAGTGCAGCAAGTTGATACTTTACTGATTTGTGTAATCTATCAAGATGTACATCTTAGTAGATTCGTTTCATTTCTAAAGTAGTTTGCTTAGAAAACAAAGGTATTCATTGCTGAACACTGTACTGTGAAATAAGCTAGTTCTGTTCTCAGAAAGAGTTGCTTTCCCATGAAGATGGTTGATTGCGGGAAGTTGATACTTTCCTGGTTTGTGTAATCTAACAAGATGTACAACTTAGATTCGTTTCATTTATATAGTAGTTTGCTTAGAAAACAAAGGTTTTCATTACCGAACATAGTACAGTGTGAAATAAGCTAGTTCGGTTCTCGGAATGAGATGCTTTCCTACGAAAACGGTTGATTGCTGCAAGATCAAACTTTCCTGGTTTGTGTAATCTCAGAAGATGTACAACTTAGTAGATTCGTTTCACTTCCAAAGTAGTTTCCTAAGAAAACAAAGATCTTCATTGCCAAAAACTGTACTGTGTGAAATAAGCTAGTTCTGTTCTCGGAATGAGATGCTTTACTACGAAGACGTTTGAGTGCAGCAAGTTGATACTCTACTGATTTCTGTAATCTATCAAGATGTACAACTTAGTAGATTCATTTCATTTCTAAAGTAGTTCGCTTAGAAAACAAAGTTCTTCTTGCCGAACACTGTACAATGTGAAATAAGCTAGTTCTGTTCTCGAAATGAGATGCTTTCCTTCGAAGATGATTGACTGCAGCAAGATCAAATTTTCCTGGTTTGTGTAATCTGACAGGATGTACAACTTATTCGATTCCTTTCAATACTAATGTAGTTTGCTTAGAAAAGTAAGATCTTCATTGCTGAAAACAATACTGTGAGAAATAAGCTAGTTCTATTCTTGGAATGAGTTCCGTTACTATGACGACGGTCAAGTGCATCAAGTTGATACTTTACTGGTTTGTGTAATCTATCAAGATGTGCATCTTAGTAGATTCATTTCATTTACAAAGTAGTGTGCTTAGAAAACAAAGGTCTTCATTGCCGATCACTGTACTGTGTGAAATAAGCTAGTTCTGTTCTTGGAATGAGTTGCTTTCACATGAAAATTGGTTGAGTCCTGGAAGTTGATACGTTCCTGGTTTGTGTAATCTCAGAAGATGTACAACTTAGTAGATTCGTTTCATTTCTAAAGTAGTTTGCTTAAAAAACAAAGATCTTTATTTCCGAATGCTGTACCGTGTGAAATAAGCTGGTTCGGTTCTCGGAATGAGTTGCTTTCCCACGAAGATGGTTGAGTGCAGGAAGTTGACACTTTCCTGGATTGTGTACTATAACAACATGTACAGCTTAGTAGATTCGTTTCATTTCTAAACTAGTTTCCTTTGAAAACAAAGATCCTCATTGCCGAATACTGTAGTTTGTGAAATATGCTAGTTCTCTTCTGGGAATGAGTTGCTTTCCCACAAAGACGGTTGAGTGCAGCAGGTTGGTACTTTCCTGGTTTGTGTAATCTAACAAGATGTACAGCTTAGTAGATTTGTTTCATTTCTAAAGTAGTTTGCTTAGAAAACGAAGATCTTCATTGCCAAAAACTATACTGTGTTAAATAAGCTAGTTCTGTTCTCGGAATGAGTTGCTTTCCCATGAAAATGGTTAAGTGAGGGAAGTTGATACTTTCCTGGTTTGTGTAATGTAAAAAGATGTACAACTTAGTAGATTCGTTTCGTTTATAAAGTAGTTTGATTATAAAACAAAGGTTTTCTTTACTGAACACTGTACAGTGTGAAACAAGCTGGTTCTGTTCTCAGAATGACATGCTTTCCTATGAAGATCGTTGAGGGCAGCAAGATCAAACTATCCTGGTTTGTGTAATCTAACAAGATGTACAGCTTAGTAGATTCGTTTGATTTCTAAACTAGTTTGCTTAGAAAACAAAGTTCTTCATTGCCGAACACTGTACTGTGTGAAATAACCTAGTTCTGTTCTTGGAAGGAGTTGCTTTCCCATGAAGAAGTTTGAGTGTAGCAAGTTGATACTTTTCTGGTTTTTGTAATCTATCAAGATGTACAACTTAGTAGATTCCTTTCATTTCTAAAGTAGTTTGCTTACACAACCAAGAAATTCATTGCCGAACAATGTACTGTGTGAAATAATCTAGTTCTGTTCTTGGAATGAGTTGCTTTAACACGAAGACGGTAGAGTACAGCAACTTAAAATTTTCCTGGATTGTGTAATCTAAGAAGATGTACAACGTAGTAGATTCGTTTCATTTGTATTTTCCTTAGAAAACAAAGATCTTCATTGGCAAGCACTGTAGTTTGTTAAATAACCTTGTTCTGTTATTGGAATATTATCCTACGACGATGGTGGAATGCACCAAGTTGATACTTTCCTGGTTTGTGTAATCTAACAAGATGTACACCTTAAGATATTCATTTCATTTCTAAAGCCGTTTGCTTAGAAAACAAAGATCTTCATTGCTGAACACTGTACAGTGTGAAATAAGCTACTTCTCTTCTCAGAATCAGATGCTTTCCTATGAAGATGGTGGAGTGCAGCAAGATCAAACGTTTCTTGAGTGTGTAATCTAACAAGATGTACAACTTAGTAGCTTCATTTCATTTCTAAAGTAGTTTCATTAGAAAAGAAAGATCTTCATTGTGGAACACTGTACTGTGTGAAATAAGCTAGTTCTAGTCTCAGAGTGAGTTGCATTTCCAAAAAGATGGTTGAGTGCAGGAAGTTGATACTTTCCTGGTTTGTGTAATATAACAAGACGTACAATTAATAGTTTTTTTTTTCATTTCTAAAGTAGTTTTCTTAGAAAACAAAGATCTTCATTGCCGAACACTGTGCTTTGTGAAATATGGTATTTCTTTTCTCCGAATGAGTTGATTTCCCATTGAGGCGGTTGAGTGCAGCAAGTTGATACTTTCCTGGTTGGTTTAATCTAACAAGATGTACAAATTAGTAGATTCGTTTCATTTCTAAAGTAGTTGGCTAGAACACAAGGAACTTCATTGCCGAAAACTGTATTGTGTGAAATAAGCTAGTTCTGTTCTCGGAATGAGTTGCTTTACTACGAAGATGGTTGAGTGCACAACTTGATACTTTCCTGGTTTGTGTAATGTAACAAGATGTTGAGTGCAGCAAATTGATGCTTTACTGACTTGTGTAATCTATCAAGATGTACATCTTAGTAGATTCGCTTCATTGGTAAAGTACTTTCCTTAGAAAACAAAGGTCTTCATTGCTGAACAATGTACCATATGATATAAGCTAGTTCTGTTCTTGGAATGAGTTGCTTCACCACCAACAAGGTTGAGTGCAGGAAGTTGATACATTCCTGGTTTGTGTAATCTAACAAGATATACAACTTATGAGATTCGTTTAATTTCTAAAGTAGTTTGCTTAAAAACAAAGATCTTCATTTCGAACACTGTACTGTGTGAAATAAGCTAGTTCTGTTCTCTGGGATGAGTTGCTTTCCCATGAAGATGGTTGAGTGCAGGAAGTTGATACTTTCCTGGATTGTGTAATTTAACAACATGTACAGCTTAGTAGATTCGTTTCATTTCTAAAATAGTTTCTTTGAAAACAAAGATCCTCATTGCCAAATACTGTAGTTTGTGAAATATGCTAGTTCTGTTCTGTGAATGAGTTGCTTTCCCACAAAGGACAGTTGAGTGCAACAGGTTGATACTTTCCTGGTTTGTATAATCAAACAAGATGTTCAACTTAGTAGATTTGTTTCATTTCTAAAGTAGTTTTCTTAGAAAACAAAGATCTTCATTGCCAAACACTATACTGTGTGAAATAAGCTAGTTCTGTTCTCGGAATGAGATGCTTTCCCATGAAAATGGTTGAGTGCAGCAAGTTCATACTTTCCTGGTTTGTGTAATGTAAAAAGATGTACAACTTAGTAGATTCGTTTCGTTTATAAAGTAGTTTGCTTATAAAACAAAGGTTTTCTTTACCAAACACTGTACAGTGTGAAATAAGCTAGTTCTGTTCTCAGAATGAGTTCCTTTGCCATGAAGATCGTTGAGTGCAGCAAGATGAAACTTTCCTGGTTTGTGTAATCTAACAAGATGTACAACTTAGTAGATTCATTTGATTTCTAAACTAGTTTGCTTAGAAAACAAAGTTCTTCATTACCGAACACTGTACTGTGTGAAATAAGCTAGTTCTGTTCTTGGAAGGAGTTGCTTTCCCATGAAGAAGTTTGAGTGCAGCAAGTTGATACTTTTCTGGTTTTTGTAATCTATCAAGATGTACAACTTAGTAGATTCCTTTCATTTCTAAAGTAGTTTGCTTAGAAACAAAAGATCTTCATTGCGAAAAATGTACTGTGTGAAATAATCTAGTTCTGTTCTTGGAATGAGTTGCTTGCTACGAAGACAGTTGAGTGCAGCAAGTTAAAACTTTCTGGTTTGTGTAATCTAAGAAGATGTACATATCAGTAGATTCGTTTCATTTTGTATTTTCCTTAGAAAACAAAGATCTTCATTGCCAAGCACTGTAGTTTGTGAAATAAGCTTGTTCTTTTATTGGAATGATTTTCCTATGAAGATGGTTCAATGCACCAAGTTGATAATTTCTGGTTTGTGTAATCTAAAAGATGTACAACTTATGATATTCATTTCATTTCTAAAGTAGTTTACTTAGAAAACAAAGATCTTCATTGCTGAACACTGTACTGTTTGAAATAAGCTAGTTCTGTTCTTGGAATCAGATGCTTTCCTATGAAGATGGTGGAGTGCAGCAAAGATCAAACTTTACTGAGTGTGTAATCTAACAAGATGTACACTTTAGTAGATTCATTTCATTTTAAAGTAGTTTCCTTAGAAAAACAAAGGTCTTCATTGCTGAACACTGTACCATGCGAAATAAGCTAGTTTAGTTCAGAGTGAGAAGTTTTCTACAAAGATGGTTGCAGTGCAGGAAGTTGATACTTTCCTGGTTTTGTAATATTCAATTTGTGCAACTAAGAGTTTTTTTTTCATTTCTAAAGTAGTTTGTTCTAGGAAACAAAGTTTCTTCATTAAAAACTTGACTTTGTGAAATTGATATTTTTTTTCCAAATGTGTTGATTTCCCATTGAGGCGGTACAGTGCAGCAATTTTTTCATTTCCTGTTTGGTTTAATCTAACAATCTTCACAAAACACTGCACTTTTTGAAATAAGCTAGTTTGGCTAGAATGACAAGAACTTCAGGGCAGTAAAACTATACTGTGCGGAAATAAGATTGTTCTCAGAATGAGTTCTTTACTAGAAGATGGTTTATTGCACAACTTCCCAGATTTGTTTCAGAATGAGTTGTTTACTAAACAAGATTGTTGAAGCAGTTTTGCAAATTGATGCTTTACTGACTTGTGTAATCTATCAAGATGTACATCTTAGTAGATTCGTTTCATTTAAAGTAGTTTCCTTATAAAACAAAGGTCTTCATTGCCGAACAATGTACCATATGATATAAGCTAGTTCTGTTCTTGGAATGAGTTGCTTTACCACCAACAAGGTTGAGTGCAGAAAGTTGATACATTCCTGGTTTGTGTAATCTAACAAGATATACAACTTATGAGATTCGTTTAATTTCTAAAGTAGTTTGCTTAGAAAACAAAGATCTTCATTGGCAAACACTATACTGTGTGAAATACGCCTAGTTCTGTTCTCTGGTATGAGTTGCTTTCCCATGAAGATAGTTCAGTGCAGGAAGTTGATACTTTCCTGCATTGTGTAATTTAACAAGACATACAGCTTAGTAGATTCTTTTCATTTATAAAGTAGTTTGCTTAGAAAACAAAGATCTTCATTGCCAAACACTGTACCGTGTGAAATAAGCTAGTTCTGTTCTGGGAATGAGTTGCTTTGCCACGAGGACAGTTGAGTGCAGCAAGTTGATACTTTCCAGGAATGTATAATCAAAAACGATGTTCAACTTAGTAGATTCATTTCATTTCTAAAGTAGTTTTCATAGAAAACAAAGATCTTCATTGCCAAACACTGTACAGTGTGAAATAAGCTAGTTCTGTTCTCGGAATGAGATGCTTTCCTACGAAGACGGTTGAGTGCAGCAAGATCAAACTTTGCTGGTTTGTGTAATCTTACAAGTTATACAACTTAGGGGATTCGTTTCATTTCTAAAGTCGTTTGCTTAGAAAACAAAGCTCTTCATTGCCAAACACTGCACTTTGTGTAATAAGGTAGTTCTGTTCTTGGAATGAGTTCCTTTGCCATGAAGACGGTTGAGTGCAGCAAGTTGATCCTTTCCTGGTGTGCGTAATCAAAGAACATGTACAACTTAGTAGATTCGTTTCATTTTTAAAGTAGTTTGCTTAGAAAACAAAGATCTTAATTACCTTAAACTGTACTGTGTGAAATAAGCTAGATCTGTTCTCGGGATGAGTTGCTTTGCTACAAAGACGGTTGAGTGCAGCACGTTGATACTTTATTGGTTTGTGTAATCTATCAATTTGTACATATTAGTAGATCCGTTTTATTTCTAACGTAGTATGCTTAGAAAACAAAGATCTTAATTGCCGAAAACTGTACTGTGTGAAATAAGCTAGATCTGTTCTTGGGATGAGTTGCTTTGCTACGAAGACAGTTGAGTGCAGCAAGTTAATACTTTATTGGTTTGTGTAATCTATCAAGTTGTACATATCAGTATATCCGTTTTATTTCTAACGTAGTTTGCGTAGAAAACAAAGGTCTTCATTGATGAAAACTGTACTGTGTGAATTAAGCTACTTCTGTTCTCGGAATGAGTTGCTTTCCTATGAAGATGGTTCAATGGGGGAAGTTGATAATTTCTGGTTTGTGTAATCTAAAAAGATGTACAACTTAGTAGATTCTTTCCATTTCTAAAGTAGTTTACTTAGAAAACAAAGATCTTCATTGCCAAAAACTATACTGTTTGAAATAAGCTTGTTCTATTCTAGGAATGATGTGCTTTACTACGAAGACTGTTGAGTGCAGCAAATTGATGCTTTACTGACTTGTGTAATCTATCAGGATGTACACTTTAGTAGATTTCCTTCATTTTTAAAGTACTTTGCTTAGAAAACAAAGGTCTTCATTGCTGAACAATGTACCATATAATATAAGCTAGTTTGGTTGAGTGCAGAAAGTTCTAACTTTGCTGGTTTGTGCAATCTAAGAAGATATACAACGTAGTAGATTTGTTTCATTTGTAAAGTACTTTGCTTAGAAATAAGCTACTTATGTTCTCAGAATGAGTTGCTTTCCCACAAAGAAGGTTGACTGCAGGAAGTTGATACTTTCTTGGATTGTGTAATCTAACAAGATATACAGTTTAGAAGATTCTTTTCATTTCCAAAGTAGTTTGCTTAGTAAACAAAGATCTTCATTGCCGAACACTGTACTTTGTGAAATAAGCTAGTTGTGTTCTGGGAATGAGTTGCTTTCCCATGAGGGCAGTTGATTGCAGCAAGTGGATACTTCCCAGGTTTGTGTAATCATACATGATGTACAACTTAGTAGAAAACTATATTGTGTGAAATAAGCTAGTTTTGTTCTCAGAATGAGTTGCTTTACTAAGAAGACGGTTGAGGGCACCAAGTTGATACTTTACTGGTTTGTGTAATCTATCAAGATGTACATCTTAGTAGATTCGTTTCATTTCTAAAGTAGTTTGCTTATAAAACAAAGTCTTCATTGCCGAACACTGTACGCTGTGAAATAAGCTAGTTCTGTTCTCGGTATGAGTTGCTTTACCATGAAGAAGGTTGAGTGCAGGAAGTTGATACTTTCCTGGTTTGTATAATCTAACAAGATGTACAACGTATGAGATTCATTTCATTTGTAAAGGAGTTTGCTTATAAAACAAAGATCTTCATTGGCAAACACTGTACTTTGTGTAATAAGGTAGATCTGTTCTTGGAATGAGTTGCTTTGCCACGAAGAAGGTTGAGTGCAGGAACATGAAACTTTCCTGGTTTGTGTAATCTAAAAACATGTACAACTTAGTAGATTCTTTTCATTTCTAATGTAGTTTACTTAGAAAACAAAGATCTTCATTTCTGCAAACTATACCGTGTGAAATAAGCTAGTTTGGTTCTCGAAATGAGTTGCTTTCCTACGAAGACGGTTGAGTGCAGCAGGTTGAAACGTTCCTAGATTGGGTTATCTAACAAGATGTCCAACTTGGTAGATTAGTTTCATTTCCAAATTAGTTTGCTTAAAAAAAAGAAATATCTTCAAGCTGAATCTGTACTGTGTGTAATAAGCTAGTTCTGTTCTCGGAATGAGTTGCTTTACTACGAAGACTGTTGAGTGCAGCAAGTTGATACTTTACTGATTTGTGTAATCTATCAAGATGTACATCTTAGTAGATTAGTTTCATTTCTAAAGTAGTTTGCTTAGAAAACAAAGGTATTCATTGCTAAACACTGTACTGTGAAATAAGCTAGTTCTGTTCTCAGAATGAGTTGCTTTCCCATGAAGATGGTTGATACTTTCCTGGTTTGTGTAACCTAACAAGATGTACAACTTAGGTTCGTTTCATTTATATATTAGTTTGCTTAGAAAACAAAGGTTTTCATTACCGAACATAGTACAGTGTGAAATAGGCTAGTTCGGTTCTCGGAATGAGATGCTTTCCTACGAAGATGGTTGATTGCTGTAAGATCAAACTTTCCTGGTTTGTGTAATCTCACAAGATGTACAACTTAGTAGATTCGTTTCATTTCCAAAGTAGTTTCCTAAGGAAACAAAGATCTTCATTGCCGAAAACTGTACTGTGTGAAATAAGCTAGTTCTGTTCTTGGAATGAGTTGCTTTCACATGAAAATTGGTTGAGTCCTGGAAGTTGATACGTTCCTGGTTTGTGTTATCTAAAAAGATGTACAACTTAGTAGATTCGTTTCATTTCTAAAGTAGTTTGCTTAAAAAACAAAGATCTTTATTTCTGAATGCTGTACCATGTGAAATAAGCTGGTTCAGTTCTCGGAATGAGTTGCTTTCCCACGAAGATGGTTGAGTGCAGGAAGTTGACACTTTCCTGGATTGTGTAATATAACAACATGTACAGCTTAGTAGATTCGTTTCATTTCTAAAATAGTTTCCTTAGAAAACAAAGATCCTCATTGCCGAATACTGTAGTTTGTGAAATATGCTAGTTCTCTTCTGGGAATTATTTGCTTTCCCACAAAGACGCTTGAGTGCAGCAGGTTGATACTTTCTTGGTTTGTGTAATCTAACAAGATGTACGGCTTAGTAGATTTGTTTCATTTCTAAAGTAGTTTGCTTAGAAAACGAAGATCTTCATTGCGAAAACTATACTGTGTGAAATAAGCTAGTTCTGTTCTCTCGATGAGTTGCTTTCCCATGAAAATGGTTGAGTGAGGGAAGTTGATACTTTCCTGGTTTGTGTAATGTAAAAAGATGTACAACTTAGTAGATTCGTTTCATTTATAAAGCAGTTTGCTTATAAAACAAAGGTTTTCTTTACTGAACACTGTACAGTGTGAAATAAGCTGGTTCTGTTCTCAGAATGACATGCTTTCCTACGAAGATCGTTGAGTGCAGCAAGATCAAACTATCCTGGTTTGTGTAATCTAACAAGATGTACAGCTTAGTAGATTCGTTTGATTTCTAAACTAGTTTGCTTAGAAAACAAAGTTCTTCATTGCCGAACACTGTACTGTGTGAAATAAGCTAGTTCTGTTCTTGGAAGGAGTTGCTTTCCCATGAAGAAGTTTGAGTGTAACAAGTTGATACTTTTCTGGTTTTTGTAATCTATCAAGATGTACAACTTAGTAGATTCCTTTCATTTCTAAAGTAGTTTGCTTACACAACCAAGAAATTCATTGCCGAGCAATGTACTGTGTGAAATAATCTAGTTCTGTTCTTGGAATGAGTTGCTTTAACACGAAGACGGTAGAGTGCAGCAACTTAAAAATTTCCTGGATTGTGTAATCTAAGAAGATGTACAACGTAGTAGATTCGTTTCATTTGTATTTTCCTTAGAAAACAAAGATCTTCATTGCCAAGCACTGTAGTTTGTGAAATAACCTTGTTCTTTTATCAGAATATTATCCTACGACGATGGTGGAATGCACCAAGTTGATACTTTCCTGGTTTGTGTAATCTAACAAGATGTACACCTTATGATATTCATTTCATTTCTAAAGTCGTTTGCTTAGAAAACAAAGATCTTCATTGCTGAACACTGTACAGTGTGAAATAAGCTAATTCTGTTCTCGGAATCAGATGCTTTCCTATGAAGGTGGTGGAGTGCAGCAAGATCAAACGTTCCTTGAGTGTGTAATCTAACAAGATGTACAACTTAGTAGCTTCATTTCATTTCTAAAGTAGTTTCCTTAGAAAAAAAAGGTCTTCATTGCTGAACACTGTACTGTGCGATATAAGCTAGTTCTAGTCTCAGAATGAGTTGCATTTCCATAAAGATGGTTGAGTGCAGGAAGTTGATACTTTCCTGGTTTGTGTAATATAACAAGACGTACAACTAAGTAGTTTTTTTTTTTTTTCATTTCTAAAGTAGTTTTCTTAGAAAACAAAGATCTTCATTGCCGAACACTGTGCTTTGTGAAATATGGTATTTCTTTTCTCCGAATGAGTTGATTTCCCATTGAGGCGGTTGAGTGCAGCAAGTTGATACTTTCCTGGTTGGTTTAATCTAACAAGATGTACAAATTAGTAGATTCGTTTCATTTCTAATGTAGTTGGCTAGAACACAAAGAACTTCATTGCCGAAAACTGTATTGTGTGAAATAAGCTAGTTCTGTTCTCAGAATGAGTTGCTTTACTATGAAGACGGTTGAGTGCACAAGTTGATACTTTCCTGGTTTGTGTAATGTAACAAGATGTACAGCTTAGTAGATTCGTTTCATTTATAAACTAGTTTGCTTAGAAAACAAAGATCTTCATTGCCGAACACTGTACTGTGTGAAATAATCTAGTTCCGTTCTTGGAAGTAGTTGCTTTCACACGAAGAAGGTTGAGTGAAGCAAGGTGAAATGGAACTCATTCCGAGAACAGAAATAGCTTATTTCACACAGTACAGTTTTCGGCAATGAAGATCTTTGTTTTTTAAGCAAACTACTTTAGAAATGAAAGGAATCTACTAAGTTGTACAACTTTTTAGATTACACAAACCAGGAAAGTTTGATCTTGCTGCACTCAACCGTCTTCTTATGATAGCAACTCATTCCGAGAACAGAACTAGCTGATTTCACACTAACAGTGTTTGGAAATGAAGATCATAGTTACCTAATAAAACTACTTTAGAAATGAAACGAATCTACTACGTTGTACATCTTGTTAGATTACACAATCCAGGAAAGTATCAACTTCTCGCACTCAACCATCTTCATGGGAAAGCAACTCATTCCGAGAACAGAACTAGCTTATTTCACACATTACATTGTTCGGCAAGGAAGATGTTTGTTTTCTCAGCAAACTACTTTGGAAATGAAAGGAATCTACTAAGATGTATATCTTGTTAGATTACACAAAGCAGGAAAGTTTTATCTTGCTACATTCAAAGGTCTTTGTAGGAAAGGAACTCATTCCGAGAAGGGAACTAGCTTATTTCACAAAGTATAGTGTTCGGCAATGAAGATCGTTGTTTTCTAAGCAAACTACTTTAGTAACGAAACGAATTTACTAAGTTATATATCTTCTTAGATTACACAAAGTAGGAAATTATCAACTTGCTGCACTCAACCGTCTTCCTAGTAAAGCAACTCATTCCGAGAACAGAACTAGCTTATTTCACACGGAAGAGTGTTCGGCAAACATAATCTTTGTTTTCTAAGCAAACTACTTTAGAAATGAAACGAATCTACTAAGTTGTACATCTTGTTACATTCCCCAAACAGGAAAATATCAACTTCCTAAACAAAACCTTCTTTGTGGGAAAGCAACTCATTCCCAGAAAAAAACTAGCTTATTTCACACAGTACAATATTTGGCAATTAAGACCTTTGTTTTCTAAGCAAACTACTTTAGAAATGAATCAAATCTACTAAGTTGTACATCTTGTTCGATTACACAACCCAGGAAACTATCCACTTGCTGCACTCAACTGTGTTCGTAGTAAAGAAACTCATTCCGAAAACAGAACTAGCTTATTTCAGACAGTACAGTTTTCAGGAATGAAGATATTTGTTTTCTAAGGAAACTAATTTAGAAATTAAACGAATCTACTAAGTAGTACATCTTCTCAGATTACACAAACCAGGAAATTTTAATCTTGATGCACTTAGCCATCTT
>JAEOAD010000998.1:0-43393 GCA_036365145.1 Orientallactaga sibirica
ACCCAAAATTTTGGTGTTATTTATTAACTGTGTGGTCTTGGGAAAATGATATAACCATTTTGAACCTTGTTTGACTAAGCAATAACATAGGAATAAATTAAATTTTGTAATGGTTGAATAACTTAGTGGTTGAAAAATAATTTCTGTAACAACTTCACATATCAAGACTTTACTTACTCTGTGTTAGGACAATGTGCTTTCATGAATTATATCTTTTACTTCTCTCAAGCCACCATTGTTACTATTACCATAATAAAGTTGTCAAAACTGAGTCTTTAGAGGTTAAGGAATTATCTTGTCACACTAACAGAAATTACTGAGTCAAGATTTGGAACAAGCCTTCTCTGTTTTCTGTTTTTTAATCTACTATATTGTGTCTGTACCTATATACTGTGTAATCTAGGCTCACTGAGGAACTACCTATGCTTCATGGCTTTCTCTGTGCTATTACAAGTATACATATTTTATGTATTTTTATAATGGGAGCACAGTGGGATATTGTGAATATTTGTGTAATGTATCATTATTATTGTTATTTTGAGTAAAGAATATTTTCAACTAGATGTGAATGATCATCTGATCCATAGCATTTCTCTCAAATGCTGCAGTCTTTTAATATCTTTTTCCTCACTTTGATACTACTAATTCACCACAAATTGCAGTATTTTCACAGAAAATTATTATCTTCTATTGTTATAAAAATACATTTCTTGTTTTAAAACATTTATTGTATACTGTGGTTTTTATAGAATGACAACTCCCATAGCACAGGAACCTTGTTTGTTCTCAGCAACTAGAAGACTATGTGGTGCACACTCAGTTTTCAGCAAATGCCTACTGTGTAAGATGCATGAATACAGAGCCTTTTTTTTTTTTTTTTTTTTTTTTTTTTTTTTTACCTTGACCAGGGTGATTTGCATGAACTCTTGAGAACAGAGGAAGCAACTATATTGGGAGAAGCTCAAGATAAGATTTGGCACCAAGAATAGAAATACAACCTAAATACTTATATTATAAGAATTCAGTGTGTGTGTGTGTGTGTGTGTGTGTGTGTGTGTATGTGTATGCAAACTAACAAATACTAACCTTTATTCCATCATTAGATTAGTTTTTGCCAAACATTGATTAAAGTTTTACATTTATTATTTATCTGAAAACCTATGAAACCTTCCTCAAATTCAGTTTTTGTATCATGGATGGAAAAAGGACAAATAGAATCACTAAGTCTACATTCTGTATTTTTATTATGCCAAATTCTTCACATAGAAAGACACATTGTCCTAATACCTGGCAAGAACCCCATCTGTGTTAGCACTCTAAACTCAATGTGCCAGCTTTTCCTTAATAAGCTTTGCAGGCTACTTCTGGAATGGCTTGATTGATGCTAGCTCACTGATTATAATGATCTTTCATTTAAAAAATGGAACACGTCATTGGGAATAAGAGAACTTGGAAAATGGGCCATGATATTTGGCTGAACAGAGAGGGAAGAGCAATCTGGCAGTGGGCTACAGCATTTTGTTCTTTTAGGCTGTTTTCTAGCATCTAAGCCCATTGTTCTCATGCAATCAAAATTCAGTCCCCTAAAGCTAGAAGTGGTGGTATATGCCTGCAATCTTATCACTCAGGAGACTGAGGAAGAATGATTGCAAGCTGTACACTAACTTGGTTACATAGCAAGATCTTTTCTCAAAAACCAAAATGAGAAGACCCAGAAATAAAGCCATGCACCTATAGCCATCTTATTTTTGACAAAGATGCTTAAAACCTATATTGAGGAAAAGGATAGTTTCTTTGACAAATGTTGTTGAGAAAAGTGGCTAGCCACATGTAGAAAAACGAAACTAGATCCAAATGTCTGACCTTGTACAAGCATCAGTTCAGAATGGATCAAAACCTTAACATGGACCTAAAACTCTGAAACTGTTAGAGGAAAGCAGGGAAAATACATCCAACAGCTCAAGAAATAATAGCAAAAATTAAGAAATGGGATACATGAAATTACAAAGCTTCTCTGCAGAAGGGAAACAATCAGCAGAATGGAGAGACAACCTCCAGAATGGGAGAAAAATCTTTGCCAACTATATATTTGACAGAAAACTGATAAACACACAAACTCAAATCATACAATCTATAAATGGGCAAATGGATAATTCTCAAAATAAGAAATGTAAATGGCTAATAAATATATGAAAAAATTAAATTCCACTTTCTTAGCCTTTCACCACAATGAGAATGGCTGTCATTCAAAAAACAAGTGATAGGGTTGGAGAAATGGATTAGCAGTTAAGGCACTTGCCTGTGAAACCAGAGGACCCATGGTTAACTCCCCAGATCCCACATAATCCAGAGTGTGGCAGTTTGAATAGATGGCCCCCAATATATTCAGTGTTTTATTAGTTTATAGTTTGCTTCTGCAGCCACCTGGCTGGAGGCCATGTCACTGGGTGGATCTTATGGTGTGGTGGTGGGTTTAGGATTTCAATGTAAAGATATGCAAAGTGTGTCTAGTTGGAGTTCCTGAGGTGTGCTGTGAGGCTTTTGGCTGTGGCTTTGCTCTCTGTATTTGGTCCTGTGAAGGCAGGCCAGCTCCTTCTGCCATTATGAAACTTACCCTGGATCTGTAAGCTTCAATAAATGTCCCTTCCTCCATAACTGTGCCTGGTCTGGAAGTTCATCTCAGCAAACCTGAAGCTGTCTGCTACACAGACCCACAAGGTGACTCATGTGCACAAAGTGGCACATGTGTCTAAAGTTCAATTACAGTGGCTGGAGCTGCTGGCATACCAATTCTCTCTCTTTCTCTTGATCTAGCTCTCTCTCATAAAAAAGGCCAGTCTGAGCCAGGAGTGGTGGTGCGCGCCTTTAATCCCAGTACTTGGGAGGCAGAGGTAGGAGGATTGCCATGTGTTTGTGGCCACCCTGTGACTACATCGTGAATTCCAGGTCAGCCTGAGGTACAGCAAGACTCTTGCCTCAAAAAAAAAAAAAAAAATCAAATGACAGTCAGGTTTGATGGCACAGGTCCATAAAAAATTAATGCCAAAGCCTAAATCAATTTGGGACTTGTAGAGGATTGGTAATACCCAGAAAGTTGCATTCTAGCCAGTATGTTGCCTGTTTTCTTACTATGAAACTTGTGGGATGCCTAAATCACTTAATCTGTCATTCTGTCAAAATTGTCAAGCAATATGTGTTTCCAAGGATTTCTGAAGGATTGAGTGAAACAAAATATGTGAAAATATAATTTTTAATTAATATAAAGGACCATTATTAGGAACAATCAGACCAAGTTATGACC
The DNA here is from genome assembly GCA_036365145.1 of Orientallactaga sibirica. NCBI lineage: Eukaryota > Metazoa > Chordata > Mammalia > Rodentia > Dipodidae > Orientallactaga > Orientallactaga sibirica. The sequence goes on from JAEOAD010000998.1 coordinate 3,302, forward strand.
ACCTTAATTATTATTTTATTTCAGCAGTTGACGTTGGCTTCATGGCAGAGAATGGCACCTGGGTGACAGAATTTATTTTGATGGGGTTCCAGCTCCAGGCAGAGCTACAGATATGTCTCTTCTTTCTGTTTCTGGCCTTTTATCTCATTACCATGGGGGGAAACCTGGGCATGATCCTGCTCATTCGGAGTGACTCTCGGCTTCAGACACCAATGTACTTCTTTCTCAGCCACCTGTCCTTCCTGGACATGTGCTACTCCTCTGTGATTGTCCCTCAGTTGCTGGAGACATTGGGGACGGATAAGATGGTCATCACCTACGAGCGCTGTGCCACCCAGTTCTTCTTTTTCACGTTGTATGCTACCACAGAGTGCTTCCTTCTAGCTGTCATGGCCTATGACCGCTATGTAGCTGTGTGTAGCCCTCTCCTCTATGCCATGGCCATGACACCACAGACTCGCCTGGGGCTGGTAGCTGCAGCATATGCCGGTGCAATGCTGAATGCTGTTGTCCGCACTGCGTGTACCTTCTCCATCTCCTTCTGTAAGTCCAACCAGTTGGACTTCTTCTTTTGTGACTTTCCGCCTCTGCTGAAGCTTGCCTGCAGTGAGACCAGGTCACGGGAGCAGGTGATTTTCCTTTTAGCTTTCTTGGTAATAACCACTAGCATTTCAGTGATTCTCATATCCTATTTGTTCATCATTTGGGCTATTCTGAAGATTCGTACAGCAGGTGGGAAAGCCAAGACCTTCTCCACCTGTGCATCTCACATGACTGCGGTGGCACTTTTCTTTGGAACACTCATATTCATATACCTGAAAGGAAACATGGGCAAATCCCTGTGGGAAGACAAGATTGTGACAGTATTGTACACTGTGATCATCCCCATGCTAAACCCCATGATCTACAGCCTAAGAAACAAGGAAGTGAAGGAGGCACTCAAGAAAGCTTTCAAAAGAATGAGAGTTTCCCAAGCTAAGACTTAAGCTCTATCCATTCAGTTCTTGCAAGTCATTTTTTGGGCTTTTTCCTTGTTCCCTTAACATAAGAATCAGATCTCATAATTACAAAGGTAATTAAAACAGAAAAATATGTCTGGGTTCCATAACTTTATTAGCAAATATGACCTTTAGCCAGAAATGCTTTGTATCAGTTTTATCACAGAACATTTTCTGCCTTGCTATGATTAAAGGTCAAGTCATCTTTAGCTAGGATCAAGAGAAGTGGAACCAATGCCAAGAACTTTATAAACAGTAACATGATGTAAATATGAGATTAATTCTTCAAATTGACGCTTGGTATTATTGAATGTTCTCTTAGCTACTTAACTACTTTCTATAAAGCTCATTTAAATATTTTAAAATTTATTTATGAGACAAGAGAGACACAGAGAGAATATGAATATGGCATGCCAAAGCTTCCTGCCACTGCAAATGAATTCCAAACACATCTACCATTTTGTGTGTCTGACTTACATGGGTTCTGGGGAATCAAACCTGGGCCATCAGGCTTTGCAAGCAAGTGCCTTTAACCACTAACAATCTTCTCAGCCCAAAGTTCACTTTTGTTGTTATTGTTTTTGTTTTTTGAGGTAGTATCTCACTGTAGTCCAGGCTGACCTGGAACTCACTCTGTAGTCCCAAGCTGGATTCGAACTCACAGTGATACTTTTGCCTCATGAGTGCTTGCCTTAAAGGTGTGTGCCACCATACTTGGCTTCACACTTCATTTTTGAAGTTAGAATGATGACAAAACAATTCTTTGATTATGAATGGTGGTGTGGTGGATATCAACCTTGACCGAATACATTTTCTAAACACTCAGTCATACTCAATTTAGGCATTTATCATGGAAAAATACAGGCAACTAAACTAAAAAAGGAATAATTGAAGGTAGTGCTAGGCACTGTGAGCTCATGGATATCGAGGCCAATTTTGGTCTGGATGGTTACACTGGAAGCAATCCTACCTTTCCTTGGCCGTTACATTCTTTCTGCCACCAAGACCCTCATAATAGAAGGATAAGATGATGACATCAAAATAAAAGAGAGACTAATGGTGAGAGGTTGGGGATATGATAGAGTGTGGGTTTGTGGAGAGGAAAGTGGGGGAGGGGAGGGGATTATCATGGTTTATTGTCTATAAGTAGGGAAGCAGTCAATAAAAAAATTAAAAAAGAAGGAACAATTGAGTGGAAAGGAGATGTGGTCTTGGAATGTTAAACTAGAAAAATTCAGCCTATTTTCCAAGATGGCATAAAGGCAAGACATTGTGGAATGAAAGATATAATGATATGTATTAATTGTGGGAAATAATTTGATCTTGCTGTAAGCCTGAATAGAATCCCATGTTTAACACTGCAATATTTCTTTTTTCCATTGCAATATTTCTTGATCACCAAAAGTCAGATGCTCTATTTTATTTCTGAAGCATTGCTCAAGGACTTCTGCTTCAAGTAACTCAAGTATTTTCCCATTCTTCAGTAATGAAAACCATCATCTACTTCCATCTCCTCCAAATCAGTTACTTTAGTGTTAGAGGCAGAGAACGATACATCTATCACCTTTTAATGAACCCCGTATCTATTAGAAATATTATTTTGGAAACATCTCCATAGAGACCCCACAGTCTTATTCATCATTTCAGCAAATACTTAGAGACTGTCTACTATGTATCAGACACGATATGAGGTTCAGAATAGTGTAATAAATAAGATAGATATAGATTGTACTGCATGGAGGTTACAACCTGGGGCACAGTCAGTTATTAAGTCAATTTACAAGTAAATGATTATTTTACAGTTTAGGAAAGTGGTCAACCTCCCCCCTTGCCCAAGAAACAAAGGGTGTTGTTATACTGTCTAATAGGGTCCTGACATAGTATTGTGCGGTCAGAAAAAGTCTCCTTGATGACCTGACATTTAGGGGAGACACCCAAGGAATAAGTATGTCACTGTCATGAGTTGGAGAGACTGTGCCAGATTAGACGAGATATGAATGCAAGGGCCTGTGAAATGGAATACTTAGAATACTGAGAGAAGCCAGAGTGGTATGGCATGAGTGAGGGAAGGAATTGGTGAATTCAGGATAAACCAGGGCACAGAGCCATGTATATTTATTTAGGGACTTGTGAAGTTTATTTAAAGAGCAGGATATGAAATGGTTAATCATAAATTATATATTTTTTATTTTAAAAATATTTTATTTATTTGAGAGAAAGAGAGGGAAAGAAAAAAAATATATGGAGGCATGCCAGGGCCTCCAGTCATTGCAAATCAACTCCTGATGCATCCTTGTACATCTGACTTATGTGGGTACTGGGCAACTGAATGTGGGTCTTTAGACTTCACAGACAAGTGGCTTTAACTGCTAATGCATCTCTCCAGCACATATTTTTTTTATTTTTTAAATATTTTATTTATTTGTAAGGGAATGATGGAAAGAGAGAGACTTATTCCTGCAAACACAGTCCAGATGTGGGCACCACTTTGTGCATCTGTTTTTATGTGATTACCATGGTTTGAACCTGAGCTGAACCCAGGCTGGCAGGTTTTACAAACAAGTCTCTTTAACCACTGAGCCATCTTCCCAGCTCTTATTCTGAACTTTAAAAGACGCTCTGGCTCAAGCATGTTGGATTGGACAGAGGACTGGTGGTGATAGAAATGGAGAGACATAGACTCAATTGTCTAAGAAACAATTGGTGTATTCCAGTGTTTGGATTCCATACAATACAGTGTGCTTCATTCACAAATTCATCTTAGGCAAGAGAAAATGAGAAGGTAAATGACTATGATGTTGGCTTAGGACTGGTTCTGGGAGAAATCATTTGGTAGTATCTACCTTTTCATTGTTGTATATTACCTTCCATAAAGTGTGACTTTCCTCAGGTATAAAAAGTCTATACTAATTATCTCTTCATTAAAATGGTTGTACACCTTAGGGGTAAACACATTTTTATCAATCTGGTATTTCATGCAAGGCTGTGGTAGTAACTTAAGAAAAACTTCTTATAGGTATTCTTGTGTGCTTAGAGGCAGATTTTTTTTTTTTTTAAAGGATTGGACAAAATGTTAGTCAAGAGTTTTGTTTCTTGGTGGTGGACATTATCCATTCTCTCAGTTTCTATTTTGTGGGTGGCAATCAACTGCTTACAAATGAGTAATGAGTAATCTTTCATGGAAATGTCATAGCAAAGCCATTATTTTATATAACTTAATATGTTTTTGAATATTTTTTGGGTACATATACAGTATTGGATGCATCTACAATTGCTTCTGGGATGCACCAAGCAGAGAAAATAAAATGAAGCTTTAGGGATTTTGGAGACTATCTTCTAATGCATGCAGGGAACACTGGTATTATGTTGTTTTGCTGAACAAATGTAAGTAAATGAAAACATTAATAAAGGACCTAGTAGAGCTCAAGTCCTTTGTTGAGTTTCTCTTACCTCCTTTAAGGTCTCATTCTTTCTCAAAAACATTTTATTAATATTTTTTATTTGCAAGGAGACTGAGAGAGAAGGGAAGAGAGGGAGAAAGAGAAAGTATGAATGGTATACCAGGGCCTGTTGCCCCTGTAAATAACCCCCTGATACATGCAGCATTTTGTGCATCTGGCTTTATGTGGGTACTGGGGTTTTAAACCCTTGCCATCAGATTTTACAAGGAAGTGCCTTTAACCACTGAGCAATCTCTCCAGACAAGGTCTTATTCTCTGTGTGTGTGCTTGCCTGTGTGTTGTGCATGTGTGCACATGCATGTGGAGGTCAGAGGGCAACTTGGGTATCATTCTTTAGAACCATGCCTTCTTATTCTTTCTGGAGACATGGGGTCTCACTGACTCGATACTCACTAGGTAGGCAAGACTGCCTGGCCAGCAAACCATAGGGATGCTCCTGTCTATGCCTCCCCAGCACTGGGATTGCAAGTCCATGTCACCGTACCTGGCTTTTTTGCATGAGGATCAAATTCATACTTGCATTCAACACTTGTAGCAATGGAACTATCTTTACAGTGCCAAAGGTCTCATCCATAAAATAAAAAATAAATATGTCAAGCCAAGTGTGGCAGCACATGCTTTTAATCTCAGCACTTGGGAGGCAGACGTAGGAGGATGGCCATGAGTTCAAGGTCACCCTGAGACTACATAGTGAATTCCAGGTCAGCCTGAGCCAGAGTGAGTCCCTACCTACGACAAAAAAACCAAAAAAAAAAAAAAAAAAAAAAAGAGTCCTCCTTCAGATAGACACTATGCATATTTTATTTTATTATGGCTGGTTAATCATATAGTATAGCTCAGCTATCCTCAAAGTTGAGCTCTTTCCTCAGGCCTCTGAGTGTTAGGGATTACAGGCATGTGCCACCACACCTGTATTACAATAACCTTCTATAAGTAGAAGTCAGTTCATAATCTTGGAATGTTTTCCTTTTTGCTCTCTTAACTGCTAATGCATTTCTTTTTAAAAAAATTATTTATTTTTATTTGAGAGAGAGAGAGAAAGAGACAGAGAAGCAAAGAGAGAGAGAGAGAGAGACAAAGAGAGAGAGAGAGAGAGAGAGAATGAGTGGGCCGGGGTCTTTAGCCACTGCAAACGAGAAGCATGCATCACCTTGTGCATCTGGCTTATGTGGGTCCTGGGGAATCCAACCTGGGTCATTTGTCTTTGCAGGCAAGTGTCTTAACCACTAAGCCATCACTCCAGCCCTTCTAGTGCATTTCTAATGTAATAGATTTGTGATGCTACATTTTTTATCTATAATACCTTAGCCTCAAACTACCCATAAATGATATTGGAAAAATGAAGAAAGCAGACCTTCAAACTCTGAACTAACCCACTTAAATTCAACATGTTAGGAGACCAGAATCTGTGACTCATTATCATTTAAAGCAACATTGATACTTTAATTGTGAATTTCTTATATATATATATTATTCTGATTTTACATTCATAGTATTGATTCCATTGTCCTCCTCTCTGTCTTCCCTCTTCCATAATTGTGAATTTCTACTCTTCAAATGATTAATTTGAATAAATGAGTGTAGATGTGAAAATGTATGAGTCAGATTATCAGTACAATAGCAGGAGTTGAGGAGAAATGAAGGAATATAAACCAAACAACAATGGTCCTCGTCCCCTGGTCTTGTGTGTGGGAGTGAATATCATGTGAGAGTCACCATGCTGCATATAGGAACATGCCAGTTACATTCCACCCCCTTTGCTCAAATCTTTTTGACCTACAAAACAAATGCTATTATAGCCACTTGCAAATGGTCACAAGAGTAGAGCTGCGTAAGCACACAACACCCTTCCTCTTGAATCTCCCCCACCTCTCTCCAAGGAGGGCAGAGGGCCGTAAGGGAATGAAGCATTTTAGTTAACAGGTTTTTACTGGTGAACAAGTTCAAAGGAGGTAAGGTTGCTTTAGATTTGGAATCTCATTTAGCCTGATCCTACATTCAAAACCTCACATATTTTCTCCTGAATCTTACTTAGACACAGCATGTTTAGGAGATGAATCACCAGGAGATCTTGGGTAGCTCACAGAAGCTGAAAAGAAAATAGGCTGCCAGCTTTCCTGTGGTAGATCTGTAAAGTTTTGCTAGTGAAGATCAAGATACTTCATGGATATTACACAATTCATTTTTTAAGTCCTATTGGGAAAGAAAATCTCAGCTATTTCCACTTATCTTTCTTCAAAAGTCATGAAGTTTTCTGGAAATAGGTTGAAGAGAATCTGTCTCTGCTTCTTTTGCTCAGCATATATTTGTTGTTACTTAAAACATAACAGTGCAAAACATACACAATAAAATGATGGCAACTTCAATACAAGTTCTTTTTTTTTCTTGAGATAGAATGAATATGAACTCTTTCTAATTCTACCCTTGCTAATTTGCTTCTTTGGGTTTTAAAACTTCCCAGAGGGCTGGAGAGATGGTTTAGCAGTTAAGGTGTTTGCCTGAGAAGCCTAAGGACCCATGTTTGACTCTTCAGATCCCACATACGCCTGAAGCACACAGGTGAGGCAAGTGCAAGGTCTCACATGCCCACTAGGTGGTGCAAGCATCTGGAGTTTGATCAGAGTGGCAGAGCCCTGGTGTGCCAATTCTCTCTCTCTCCCTCCCTCTCTCTAAAATAAAAAATAAAAAAAAGTCTTAAAAAACTTCCAGAAGCCGGGCGTGGTGGCGCACGCCTTTAATCCCAGCACTTGGGAGGCAGAGGTAGGAGGATCACTGAGAGTTTGAGGCCACCGTGAGACTACATAGTGAATTCCAGCTCAGCCTGGACCAGAGTGAGACCCTACCTCAAAAAAAAAAAAAAAAAAAAAAAAAAAACAACTTCCCAGAAAGGGGTTGTATAGATTCACTTAGATAGAAATTTGTATTTATTAATTCAATAAGTTAGCTATTGAGGGGGTGCTGTTTACTGGGTATGCTTCAGTGATTTTGGAGCTATGTCTGTGAAGAAAATAGAAAAAATATCTCTGTCCATGTGGTTCTTATATCATCATACAGGAGATAGATAAGAAGTATTGGCCATGATTAATAAGTAAATACTGTAGTGGTTTTTTTTTTTTTTTTTTTTTGCAGTGGGCTGTAGTTAATGCAGACTCTCATAACTGGTCAAAATGTTAAAAATAATTGACTAGTGATATTGAACATTTCTTATCTGACCACTAACCATTTGTGTATTTTCTTTGGCGAGATGTCTATTCATGTTCTTTGCTCATTTTAAAATTACTTTTTTTGGTTTTGTCATTGAGTAATACAAGTTGCTTTATATACTGAATATTAACTCTTTTAAGTTATATGATTTGCAAACATTTTGGTCCATTCTGCTGATGTCATCTGCACTTTGTTGGCAGCATCCTTTGATGCAAGAAAGTTATTAACATTGATGATATTTAATTCATCTATTTTCACTTTTGCTTTCTGTTTTGTGTGCTATTAAAAACATCATGGTGGGCCAAGGAGATGACTTAGCAGTTAAAGTGCTTGCCTGCAAAGCCAAAGGACCTAGGTTCGATTCCCTAGGACCCATGCAAGCAAATGCACAAAGTGGCACATGCAACTGGAGCTTGTTTGCAGTAGCTGGAGGCCCTGGCGTGCCCATTCTCTCTCTCACTTTATCTCTCTCTTTCTTTTTCTCTCTCTCTCTCACATAAATAAATAAAAATAAAATATTAAAAAAAAAACTCATGATGGCCAGTTCTTGCTTTGGCAGCACATAGGCTAAAATTGGAATGCAAATTTATGAAGTGTTCCATAAATAAATAAAAAAATCATGGCCAAAGCCAACATTATGAAGATTTTGTTTTATGTTTTGTTCTAAGGTATTTTAGTTTTCATATTTAATTTTGTATTTAATCAATTTTTGAGTTAATTTGATGTGTTGTGTAAAGGGATCAATTTCATTCTCTTATATATGCATATCCAGTTTTCCTAGCATCATTTGTTGAGACGAGGCACTCAAATAACTTTTATTTTGTAAAATTTTTTTGTTTATTGTTTATTTATTTATTTGAGAGCGACAGAAGTAGAGAGAGAGAGAGAGAGAATGGGCATGCCAGGGGCCTCAGCCACTGCAAATGAACTCCAGGTTTTTAGCCACATAAAATTTTGTTTTTGTTTCATTTTTTTTTTCACAGGCAAATAATTTCTTATTGTTGTAAAAATTTTTCCAGCCCTCAATTTTATTTTACTGAGATCTTAAATTGCAGATCTTTCCAGAGGCACTGGGAAAGCCACTAAAATTTTTTTGTTTTTTTGATTGTTGGAATTGATTTGCTAAACTTTAGAGAGAAACTTGCCACGCAGGTTTTAAACCAAGGTTGATTTCAGCCTAACAGCTGCCAAAGGAAGGGCCATTACAGCCAACTTAAACCATCATTTCCAGATTTTCAACTAATTTTTATTGAAAGATCTTTCATTTACAACTGGTAGAGTAAGGGGAGGCATAAAGGGCTACATGATTTGGGCTCAAACTTTTCAACTGCCATTAAACACTGGCAGATGGATACAATGAAAAGATGCCTGGAACAGCAACCACTGATGAATGGAGATCAAACTGGTACCCCACAGGCATTCTGCTTGATTTGCTGCATCTGATGAAACACCTGAAAGATGCCCTAAACAATACCAGTGGGGAAAGATGCCATGACTGCCTGAAGGTGGGAAAGCTCCAGGTTCAAATTTTTGCTGCCTACAAACAATGGGTGCCAACTGAATAATCTCAGAATCCAGGTTCAAACACATATGTCATTCTAAACCCGAGGCACACATGGATGTTGAAAATAGACAAAAGACAGCCATAGCATTCTGTGAACACCCGAGAGGCATGGGAAATCAACATGCCTGGAACTCCCATAACTGCAATGTTTAAATTACTATTTGCTGGGCCATTTTGTCTATTTGCTCAACATATTCTCTGCATTGTGGCTGTTTCAATGTATAGGTAATTTTAAATTATTAAAGTTGACTCAACATCACCCTAGGTTCAGAGAAGATGCAATTTTAAAACAATCATGGATGAATGTACCTCAGCATTCTGTAAATTTTTGGATGAATTTGTTTGCATTGATTTTGTTTGAATACAATATACCACCACCACCCGAGGAGGTGCAGGTGTGAGGTAACTTTAGAAGCCAAGATGTGACTGAAGGGAAAGGTTGGAAAAGAGAACGAAGGCTAGGAACAATGAAAATCCCATAACTGCAATGTTTAAAGTTGTCTATTTGCTGAATTCTCTGCATAGTGGCTGTTTCAATGTATAGAGAATAAAAGCGCCGGTTGCCCACACCCTGGCAGCATCAGAGAACATTAATTTTAAAACATCATGACCAATATGTACTTGGAAAGTACCTCATTTTAATTTGTATTCATTTGTTTATTAATGAGGCTTAGAATTGTCTTATTTCTTTGCATCATTTATGTCTCTTTTGTAAATTTTTTATGGGCTTTGTCGATTGGTTTGGAAGAGTAATTTGTATTTTAGAGAAATAACTCCTTTGCTATTTGTACTGCAAATATTTTTCTGTGTCTGTCTTTGTGAGTGGTTAATGGAGTTATTAGTTCCTTCCCCTTTATAGCTATAAGATTTCATACTGTGATTAGAGGTCTTTTTCTAAGATGATCAAACTAATTGTTCCACTTTCTTTTAGAGTTGCTGTAATTTTATTTTCTTATGTCAAAAAATCTTAGAATTTATTTTGCACACATGACTTTGAAATTTTAAAATTTTTATGAAGTTTCTGGGTGGTATTGTGTCCCCCTGGAATCAGCAATCAGAGTTTCAAGAGGGCAGATACTGAACTTTTACTCTTTCAAATTGAAGCTGGACCCTGGCACCTGGTGGATATATAGTGAGATCTTCTTTAATTAATACGTGAATAAAATTCTAATAGAGGGATGACCTGAATATGTGAGGAAGAAATCTTCATTTGTGGGTTTTATTTTATCTCATTTTAAAAATTTTATTTATTTATTTATTTATTTTTATTTTTAGAGAGAGACAGACAGAGAGAGAGGGAGAGGGAGACAGATAGAGATGGACGCACCAGCAGTCTCTCAGCTGCTGTGAACAAAATCCAGATGCATGCGCCCCCTTGTGGTCAAGTGTAATATTGCGCCTTTGCGTCACTTTGCATCTGGCTAAACGTGGGACCTGGAGATTGGAACCGGGTTCTTAGGGTTAGCATGCAGGTGCCTTAACCGCTAAGCCATCTCTCTAGCCCTGTGGATTTTATTTTTTAAAATTATTTATTTGCAGGTGTGTGTGTGTGTGTGTGTGTGTGTGTGCACATGCGTACGTGTGTGCTCATGTGTGTGTACATCTGGGCCTCTTGCAGCTACAAACAACACATTTTACATCTGGCTTATGTCGGTAGCTTGGGAATTGAACCCAGCCAGGCAGGCTTCTCAAGCAAGTGCCTTTAAGTACTGAGGTGCCGGTTCCTCTGGCAGGCAGGGCTGAAGAAGGAGCCGGTCCAGCCCGTCCCTTTTTGGGGCTGAGTGGGATGGTGAATGTCGGCAACCCAGAACCCCCTCCTCCAAAGCACCGGAGAGCAGGAACTCGTTATATTGTAGTAAGAAGATGTTTATATAGCATTGAGAAAGAGGGTGGGGGTCTCAGGGTGGGAAAAAGGTGTAGGGGCCAATAGTATTTCACCACGCGTAAGCAGTAGCTGGGCGGAGGCAGTTTTGGCTTAGGTCTTGCTGAGTCACTCCTAAGTGGGAGAAATAGGCCAAAGACAGGTCACCAAACTCTAGCCAGGCTCAGGAAGTTCCACTGGGCCTTGCGCCTGGGCCTCTTAGGGCCCAACACTGAGGCATCTTCCCAGACCATGGATTTTATACTTTACAAGAAAAAAAAAAACACAGTGCAACATATGTGGAAAATACAAACCAAGAAGGTAAAGGAACCTGAAACAGACTGAGAGGAGGAACTGGGGATGCTCACGCCGGAGAAGCGTCAGTGGAGGTTCTGCTACCTTGCCTGGGGTTAAGCAGCTGGATGCTATGGTTGTCAGACTTAATGAACACTGGAGTGAGCTATTCAAGGAAGGAATGGATCATCTCAAAGAAGGCCAGTTTCCTGTCCCTGGGAGTGCTCCAGCATAGACTTAAGGGATTCTTGGGAGTGACTGTAGAAGATTCACACATCAGGAATCCAGTACGTGAGCGATGCAGGCTGCAGATAATCCAGTGGGAGGTTGGGGAATCACCCACAGGAGAGCACTGTTCTAGAGTGACTGCTTCTAACCAAGTGATGCTGTGTGCTGCAAAGAATGCTTTCTTCCAAAATTTTAGAGAAGTTGGAAATTGTAAAAACAGGAAATTTGAGTTTTAAAATTAAAAGTGGGTCCCACAAAGCATATATGATATCAGGATTAAGACGTATCAGTTTGTAACCTCTGGGTTTGATAGAATAGAACACATCACCTGTAGCACAGTTTTTGGAGCAGATGACTTTGCAAAACTTTTCTAACCTTGGCTCTCTGATTTCCTGAGCTATATAAAAATATAAGGGATTATTAATAGGATATGATTCAGCATATGGAAAGAGCAGAGAGGATAGAGGAAGAGTATCTCTTGAATTAGTCTGCTCTTGTACAACTTTTCATCATTTTATGCCAATAAATACTAATTGCTGATAATAGTAGAGTATGGGGAAGTCACTTAAGCAAGTCTTAAGAGGTGAGGAAGAAGCAGGGATTGGTAGGAAGTATTTAAAATAGCAATTGAGAGGAGAAAAGGGAGGGGGGAACAGAGGAGGGACGTAGGTTTGGATTGAAACTTGGTGTTCAAAGAGGACATTGAATATTTGGCTGCTTTCCTCTCAGCCCAGTAAGTGGCCTGGAGACATGGAGACACAAGTCCTCTGCAAACTACATTATTGACTAACGTGGAGTGTTTTGGCTTATAGTCAAAATCAATGTTGTGGATGGTTTGATCTATGATGAAGCTAAGAGCTGGAAAGGAATGGATGTTATTGTCACTTTCTAACCCCTTTGCGTCTTTATAACCATGAATGGGATGGTCAAATACATAGCCAAGGAGACGTGGCTTTCTTGCCTATGTGACTGTGATCTGAAAGCATTTCTCTTTGCTGCAGTGCTCCGCCATCTTTCCTTGAGAATAAGAAAGAATTTGTGATGTCAGATGCTCCTGTGTCCATGTACTGTGAGGTCATGCTTGGTGTGACCCACACCTGGACATAGCAATGCTGTATAGCCCTTTCATCACCTCTTAGCATTGTGAGCCTCAGCACATAGGTGCTGTGGGATTCTTGCTATAAATATTGGTCCCTATATTTCTGAGGCTTTTCTCTCTTTTCTAGCTTGGCAGGATGGGAGTCAAGGTCTTTAGAGCAGCTTTCAACAAGGAGTGTCACAATGTGTGGGTAAATTCCCAGATTCTATTCAAAGGATGGGACAATTCTGAGTGTGCTCCAGGCTGTTTCCCTGTGACCTTGCAGGGTCAGAGCCTTGGTTTACAACACAAGGAACCTGCTCATGCATAGACCTGTTTTGGCCTACTTTCATGTCCTGAATTCACCTCCCCAGTGAAACCTTCATCTCAGGGTCTGATTCTAGAAAAGTCCAACTTACTACAGGCAACAAGGAATATGCTGTGTTCACAAATTCAGAAGTATAATTCCAGTGTTTTTGGCTAAATTGTGTCCCTCCCAAAGTTTATTTACTAACTTCTAGTACCTCAGAACATTACTTATTTAGAGACAGAATCTTTACAGAAGGAATACATTTAGAATAAGTTCTCAGTTACCCACTAGAATAAAACAATAAGACCCTATTGCTGAAGACACCATATGCTTCAATTTCAGGGCACTGAAAAATCAAACAACTGCCTTCTCCCTGCTGGATAGCTGTCACAGTGCTGGAAAGTGCTAAGCAGCCTACTGGGGGAGAAAAGCCCAGCAGAGGACCCTGCAAGCTACACAACTGATGAGCCAGGCAAGATGTACCCACTAGTGCAATAGTGGCATGTCTCCTATGGGAGTAATCAACTGCTCTCTGACTGGATTTGAGGTTTACTCCAGGGGAGGAAATTCATGCCTGATACTGGAAACCTAGAGAAAAGCCTATGGCTGGAGAGGTCTAGGGGGGAAACCACTACTGTTGTTTGTCTAAATGGTTATATTATATTGTCCACCAAATTGTACTCTAAATATATATGCTTATGCTTACATACTAATGCTGCTTTCACTTTTGGTTAGAGAAGCTTCTCTTTTCAGATGGTAGTGACTATTGGGAAGACTCAAAACTCGCTGAAGCACAGAGAAAAAGTGGATGACAGTTGCATGTTCAGTAATAGCTGAGACATTTCTACCATACTCTCTGAGGCTCAGGGATTATTGCAGAAGAGGTGGCAGAAAGAATGTAAGGGATAAAGTATGGGTAGGAATGATTTGCAAAGCTGTCTTCCAGACACAAAGGTCAGGGCATTTATGACCTCACAGCACCTGTCATTACTTGCTTAAAACACACATAGTATTGGGTCCATATAACATGTTGTCATGGATGATGGAGGAGGTCACAAAAATGATGACATAAAAATAGAAGAGGGGACTTCTGGGTAAGATGGTGGTATAGGAGCCATGCCAAACCAGCCTGGGGAGGGATTCAAGCAAAACCACAGTAAAATAGACTCTTATGAAAAGTGCAGGAGTATAGGTTTTCCTTACACACAGTGGAGAAGCAGGAGAGACCAAGATCCCACAGAAAGGAGGAAAACGGCCAGAATCCCACTGAGGAGCTTGTGGTCCCAATCCACGTGATCCACACAATCCATTCGCTTAGCACCACCCACCAGGTGTGCTGAGCAGTAGCAGCAGAGACCAAACAAGGGGATTTTCCCACCTCATCAGCCTCCTTGCAGAGTCAAGAAATCTGAAGGAAAGACAGCTGAGGTCAACTAAGGAGCTACTGAAAGAGATAGAGATGGGACTATGTGAGCAAATCCAGGCTTCCTGAACTCTTCCATACCCCAAACATCAGAACCACGAACCTCCGGCATTCAGCCCCCAGCAGCAGTGAGTCCAGCACAGCTGAACAGAACTCCAGCTGCACCTCCACAGCACAACACAGAGGGATCAAGGTGGGCATTCAGCATTGGTGAGATTAGAAGGCACACCAAAAGGTAATGAGGCCAACTGACAAAAAACAAACAAACAACCCCCAAAAAAAAACCAGGTACATAGGTGTGCATTGGAATTGCTAATCTCTCTTCAGGGCAGGTTATGGGTTACATATTTTTGGTTGGCTTTACCATTTTCAAACAAACTATACTTGGGGGTTGAATATTGTTGCCTTTAATGCTTTCAGATTTATAGGGCCTTTGTCTTTTGCCTCTGTCATTATTGGGGACAGGGTCTGATCCAGATCCAGGCTGACCTGGAACCCAATTCAGAACAGAATTTTCTACCTCCTAGCTGACAGGATTAAGGGTGTAGAGCAACACACACCCTTAGGGATTTTGGCTTTATAAGACTGTTTGTTTTAATCCACACACTTGTATACTCTGTGCTGGTTTTTATTTATTTCTCAGTTGAAGTTTAGAATTTTACAGTAAATTGTTCCACCCAGTCCACTATAATACTTGCTTAGCAAGCAAACTCAACACCTAGGATTACTTCTGAAGTTGGATTTGGGTACAAGTGCTATACCTGGCACTTTAAACTCATAACCTGAAAGTATATAAAAGTGGATTGCAACATCTAAGAACACTGCAGATAAGTAGAAAACCCAAGCATCAAATCAATTCACAAAAATTATAAATCCATCAGAAATTATCACCAATGAGACTGTTTTAGATAAAATGTCTGACAAAGATTTCAAAAGAATGATTATATCTATACTCAAAGAAATGAAAGAAGAAATGAAAGGATTCAATGAAGAAAATAAACTCCTGAAAGAGAACACAGGAAACCAACTTAATGAAATAAAAAAGCCATTACAGGACATGAGTAAGGAAATAGAAACACTGAAGAAAAACTAGGCTGAAATCCTAGCTCTGAAGAACACAGTCAGTCAAATAAAAAGCTGTGGAAAGTCTCACCAATAGAATGGATGAAGGAGAGAACAGAATATCTAAACTAGAAGACCAGGTGACAGACCTAATACAGTCCAACAAAGAGAAAGACAAGCTAATAGAAAGGTATGAATGGGAATTCCAAGTTATCCGCGACACTATGAAAAGATCAAACATAGGAATTCAGGGTATAGCAGAAGGGGAAGAATTTCAATCCAGAGGCTTAGTAGGCATTTTCAACAAAATCATAGAAGAAAAATTCCCCCAAATTGGGAAAGAAATGCCAGTGCAGATACAATAAGCTTTTAGAACACCAAACAGACAAAACCTAGAAAGAACCTCTCCTCACCATGTTATAATTAAACTACTAAACATGCAAACCAAAGAAAATATATTGAAAGCAGTTAGAGAGAAAAAGCAAGTGACCTGCAAAGGCAAGCCCACCAGGATCACAGCAGATGACTCAACACAAACTTGAAATGCCAGAAGGGCTTGGAATGATGTATTCTAAGTTCTGAAAGATAACAACTGTCAACCAAGATTACTTTATCCTACAAAGCTATCTATCCAAATTGATGGAGAAATAAGGACATTCCACAACAAAAACAGGCTAAAGGAATTTATGTCAACTAAACCAGCTCTACAGAAAATACTTGAAGGAATCTTTCATGTTGAAGAGAAAGCAAAACACACACAGGAGGAAATAGGAAAAAAATAAACCATACTCAAATAACAGTTAAAACAAGTGAGTAAAGGGAAAACAGGAAGCACTACAAAACAAGAAGAATGGCAAGAATAAATACATACCTTTCAATAATAACTCTCTCTTTTTTTTCTGAGGTAAGGTCTCATTCTAGCTCAGGCTGACCTGGAATTCACTATGTAATCTCAGGGTGGCCTCAAACTCTTGCTGATCCTCCTGCCTCTGCCTCCTGAGTGCTGGGATTAAAGGTGTGTGCCACCATGCCTGGCTCAATAATAACTCTTAATATCAATGCCCTAACCAAAAGACACAGCCTTGCAGACTGGATTAAAAGGCAGGATCCTATCAGACATGGTGGTACATGCCTTTAATGCCAGCACTTGGGAGGCAGAAGTAGGAGGATCAGTGTGGGTTTGAGGCCACCCTGAGACTACATAATGAATTCCAGGTCAGCCTGGACTAGAGTGAGACCCTACCTCAAGAAACAAAAACAAAACAAAACAAAACAAAACAAAACAAAACAAAACAAAACAAAACAAAACTGCTATTTGTTGCCTCCAGGAAACTAATCTCTTAGTAAAAGATAGACACTGTCTTAGAGTGAAAGGATGGAAAATGGTATTTCAAGCTAATGGTCCTAGGAAACAAGCAGGGGTTGCTGTCCTAATTTCTGACAGGATAGACTTCAAACCAACATTTGTGAGGAAAGATAAAGAAGGTCAATTTATACTGATGAAAGGAACACTCCAACAGGAGGACATTGCAATCCTAAAGGATATGCTCCTAACACGGGGGCTCCCAATTTCATCAAACAAACACTATTAGACTTAAGGTCAGAGATAACTCCTAACACAATAGTAGTGGGTGACTTCAATACCCCACTCTCATCACTTGACAAGTCATCCCCACAAAAAATAAACAGAGATATGTGGATTAAATGATGTCATGGAAGAAATGGAATTAACAGATATATACAGAACATTCCATCCAAATGCTGCAGAATATACATTTTTTCATCAGCAGCACACTGAACATTCTCTAAAATAGACCATATATTAGGACACAAATCAAATCTTAACAAATACAGGAAAACTGAAATAATCCCTTGTACTCTATCTGACCACAATAGGATTAAACTGCAAATCAGCAACAAGAAAAACTGTAGAGCATACAGAAATTCATGGAGACTAAACAGTACACTATTGAATGATGAATTGGTCATTGAAGAAATCCAAAAGGAAATCAGTAAAATCATATAAACAATTGATGATGAGAATACAACATACCAAAACCTTTGGTACACAATGAAGGCAATCCTAAGAGGAAATTTATAGCACTAAGTGCCTATATTAAGAAATTAGAGAGTTCACAAGTAAACAATTTAATGCTTCACCTTAAGGCCTTGGAAAAAGAAGAACAAGGCAAACCAAAAATCAGTAGATGGGAAAAAATAATAAAGATTAGGGCAGAATTTAATGAAATAGAAACCAAAAAAAAAAAAAAAAAAAAAAAAAGCAAACAAAAAAAAAAACAAAGAATCAATGAAACAAAGAGTTGGTTCGTTGAAAGGCTAAACAAGATTGATAAACTCTTAGCAAATATGACCAGAAGAAAGAGAGAAGACACAAAAATTAATAAAATCAGAGATGAAAAAGGCACCATTATAACAGATAACAAAGAAATTCAGAAAATCATAAGGATATACTTTAAGAATATATATGCCTCTAAGTTTGAAAATCTGAAAGAAATGGATGATTTCCTTGATTTATATGACCAACCCAAATTAAATCCAGATGAGATTAACCATTTAAATGAACCTATAACAAGTATGGAGATCCAAACAGTTATAAAAAGTCTCCCCACTAAAGAAAGTCCAGGCCCAGATGAATTCACTGGTGAATTTTATCAAATATTCATGGAAGAAGTAACACCACTGCTTCTCAAACTTTGCCATAAAATAGAAAAGGAAGGAATTCTACTGAATTCCTTCTATGAAGACAGTATCACCCTGATACCAAAACCAGACAAAGAACAACAACAACAAAAAAAAAAAAAAAAAAGAAAGAAAGAAAGAAAAGAAAGAAAATTACAGACCAATCTCCCTCATGAACATAGATGCAAACAATCTCAACAAAATATTGGCAAACAGAATACAAGAATATATCAGAAAGATTATTCACCTCAACCAAGTAGGCTTAATCCCAGAGATGCAGGGATGGTTCAACATATGCAAATTGATAAATGTAATACACCATATAAATGGTCTGAAGGACAAAAATCACATGATCATCTCAATGGATACACAAAAGGCATTTGACAAAATCCAACATCCCTTCATGGTAAAAGCATTATGGAAACTCTGAGAATAGAAGGAACATATCTCAACATAATAAAACTATTTATGACACACTTACAGCCAACATAATATGAAGTGGGGAAAAGCTTGGAGTTTTTCCACTAAATTCAGGAACAAGACAAGGGTGTCCACTGTCCCCACTTTTATTTAATATAGTACTGGAAGTCTTAGCCATAGCAATAAGGCAAGAGACACTCATAAAAGGGATACAAATTGGAAAGGAAGAGATCAAACTATCATTATTTGCAGATGATATGATTCTATACATAAAAGACCCTAAAGACTCCACCAGGAAACTGTTAGAGCTGATAAACACTTTTAACAATGTAGCAGGATACAAAATAAACACACAGAAATCAGTAGCTTTTCTATATATTAACAACAAACATGCAAAGGATGAAATCAGAGTATCTTTCCCATTCACAATTGCCTAGAAAAAAAATAAAGTACCTTGGAATAAACTTAACCAAGGAAGTGAAGGATCTCTAAAATGAGAACTTTAAAAAACTCAAGTGAGAAATTGCAGAAGACAAAAGGAAACAGAAAGACATCCATGTTCTTGGATTGGAAGAATCTATACTATGAAAATGTCAATCTTACTATGAAAAAAAAAGCAATCTACACATTTAATGCAGTCCCCATTATAATTCCAATGGCATTCTTCACAGAAAAAATAATCCTAAAATACATTTGGAAACCCAACAAAACCTTGAATAGCCAAAACAATTTTGAGCAACAAAAGTCAGGCTGGTGGTATTGGAGTTCTATTCAGTGGTAAAGAAAAATGAAATTATAAAATTTTCTGGGAAATGGATGGATCTGGAAAAGATTATACTAAGTGAGGTCACCCAGGCTCAGAAAATCAAACATTGCATGTTCTCTCACATATGTGGATCCTAGTTACAAATGTATAGACTTTTGTGTGAGTTGGAATAAAAAATTGGTAGCAGAGGCCAGTAAGTTTGAAAAAGGCTATAAGGGAGGGAGGAGAGGGAAGGACTTAATGGGATGGTATTGTATATATGAAATAGAAGAACAGATTACAGGTAGGGGAAAGGCCTAAGAGAGGCCAGGGGAAGAGAATGTGTAAAAGAAGAGTGGGGGGAGGGTCAATAAAAATTCAAGATATTCTGAATAAGACTTATGTGAACCTACTTTTTTGAATAATGGCACATCCAGAAGGTATAGATTGTTAACAGAAAATTTTCATTGCCAGGGATGGGATATCTTCCAGTGAGTTGTTGGCCAGGGAGGTCCCTGTTGCCTCCAAAACATTACAGGCTATTGCCAAGGCCTTTGGTTTCCCTTGAGAAACAGATGGTAAGACCCTATTACTGAAGACTTCCCTTGCCTGAGAGGCAAGGTCACTGAGAAATCAAGCTGGTGCTGAGCAGAAAACCTTCTCCCTGTAGACCAACCAACTGAAAGCTGGAAAAAGCTGCACTGTATGCAGCCATATGGGAGACAGAGGTCATCAGCAGTGAAAACATTGGACACTGGAAAAGTCAAGTTTGGCCAGACAGGCCCAATGACTGGACAGGTGCAATAGTGGCATGTTTGCTCTGAGGGAAACCATCTGCTCTTTAATTGGACGGAAGGCCTGCTCTATGGGAGGGAATACATGCCAGGTACTGAAAAACCTAATCAAAAAGCCTATGGCAGGGGAGGTCATGAGCCTTAGGGTTATAAAGCCTGCTCTTGTCTGGCTAAATGTATATATTATTCCCACCAAGCAGCCCTGAAAACACTACACTTAATATTCATATTTGTGTATTAATTCTACTCTCACTTCTGGTTAGAGAAGCTTCTCTTTTCAGATGGCATTGACCCCTGGGATGACCCAAAAAAAGCAACATAGTGCTGAGAAGAAGTGATGGAAGACTGTCCAGCACTGAAACATCTCTATCACATCCTCCAAGGTTCAGGGTCCATTGAGGAAGAGGTGGCAGAAAGAACGTAAGAGCCAAAAGAAGGGTACAATTCCTTACAATGCAACTGTCCAGATAGAAATTGCTTCGATATCCAAGACCTCATAGTGCCTAGCAATACCTTCACAAGACCCTCATAATAGAAGTAAAAGATGATGACATCAAATTAAAAGAGAGACTAATGGACAGAAGGAGGGGATATGATGGAGAGTGGAGTTCTGAAGGGGAATGGGGGAGGGGAGGGAAATATCATGGTTTATTGTCTGTAAGTGTAGAAGTTGTCAATAAAAAAAATAGAAGAGGGACTACCTGGAAAGAAGAGGGGCTCAGTGGAAGTGGGGTGGGGCAGTGGGGGGTGGTGGAAGGGGTTTATGATCAGGGGAAATTGTGGGTATTGTGTGGTTAGAGATATATTCAATTATTGTATTTCTGTCAAAAACACTGTTATTTTTTTTCTTTTTTGTTTTCAAGGTAGTGTCTTGCTGTAATCCAGGCTGGTGTGGAATTCACTATGTAGTCTCAGAGTGGCCTCAAATTCATGACAATTCTCCTACATTTGTTCCCAAACACCACCACACCCAGCTTGTTGTTATTTTAATAAAACTTATTCAAAAGACAAGTAAAGTAATTGAAAGGAAGGCCATTAGGTTTGACCTTAATCCAACATCACTCGTGTCATTGTAAAAATGGGAATGTAGAGACAGATGCAGACAATAAGAGGGTGAAAACCAAGCACTGAGTTGGACAGTTTGATTGTCCTCTCACAACTGTCTTTTGGTCTTCTTTCTTCCAGAACCACAAGACAGTAAGTCGTTCAAACCACCCCAGTGTTGGTACTTTGTAATTGTGGCCCTAGCAAACTCATACATGGATGGATAATGTGTTGTTCTGTTATTCTAGGCATTGTTCTTGGCATGAAAGATCCAAGATTCTATCTGAAATCTGGGCCTTCTGGCTGTCATGTTGAGCAGAAGACCAGGCAGACCAGAGTCTAAATGCTGCCTCCATTCTATGAAATCATGGAAAAACTGCACAAGGTTTGTGGTTCAGTTTCTCAAATGTGGAATGAGGAGAATGACATCCAGGGTGGTTATGAGTTGACAGACATGAACACAGACACAAGGAGACACAAGAGTATGGTTTGTTATAGCAAATTCTGCTTTTATTTCAGTAGAAAAATTCTTCATTAGCATTTGCTGTGGTCTTAACATATGAAATGCCAACATTTGCCTTTTTGTTTTTTTTGGAATCTTTGATGTCTGGTCTTGATTGACAGAACCTAGAAATTAAAGAAATAAGACACAATCCCATCCTTCATATCTATATAGAGCAACAAAGCCTGGTGCATATGATGATGGGACACTATGTTGAAGGTTTGATTCACTGTTTTTATTCAGTATTGTAGGATAGAAAGTCTCTCCAAAACCACTTTATTAGCAGTTAGTTGAAATCATGACCTGATGTTTACATGATAAAGTAAATACTGTGTAATTCAGTTTTTTCCCTAATTTAGATTGGAATTCTTGGTTAATGAGAGCTTATAGTAATAAGCAAAAAATTATACACCTACTATCTCTGCTTTAATATAGATATTTTACTTGTGTGGCCTAAACATGTATTGTATTTTATACAACAAAGTATTAATTAAAAATTTTAATAACATTGTAAGAAAAGACATTTTATAGACAGGAAAACACTTTGAAATCTCTCTCTTTCCTTCCCTATGATAGACTTTTAGCTCACAGTTTACAGTTTTAGAATAGTCTAGTAAACAAAGATTGATGCTAATTGACAGGAAAGTTTGAATTTTTATTATGGGATAATGAGGCATATTCCCTAATCATCTGTGTCAAACTCAGGTCTTGGGCATATGGCTTCATTTGTTCTTAGACTGAAGGCAAAACTCTGAACATGTAAGACCTACAAAATTCCTTAGCTAAGCTTTTGCCTGAGTGGATCCTTCCACTTAACTCCAACACACAACTTGATGAATTCTAATCCACGGCCTGCTCAGGCAGCTACCCTGCACTCTGCTCCCATGCATGTTTTTACCTGGCTTGCCCATTTGTTCTCAGCTCACCTCCATACATTCTTCCAGGACTTCCTTAGTGGGGTCATGTAAACCACTTTTTTCTTTCTCATAGCATCATGTATCTGCTCTTACTTACTTGTTTAGAGAGAGAGAGAAAGAGAGAGATAAGGGTACACACAGGGCCCCTCACCATCTTGCCCCTGCAGATAAACTCCAGATGCATGCCCCATTGTCCATCTGGCTTTACATGGGTACTGGGGACTTGAATTCAGGTCAGCAGGCTTTGTAAGCAAGTGCCTTTAACGTCTGAGCCATCTCCCTAGCCCTAGATTTTTATTTTTTTGTTATTATTTATTTATTTATTTAACAGAGAAAGAGAGAAAGAGGAGAGAGAGAGAGAGAGAGAACACACCAGGGCCACCAGCCACTGCAAATGAACTCCAGATGCATGCACCACCTTGTATATCTGGCTTACATGGATCTTGGGGAATTGAACTGGAGTCCTTTGGTTTTGTAGGCAAATGCCTTAACTGATAAGTCATCTCTCCCACCCCCAAGTCCTAGAGTTTTAAACACAAACGCAGTTTTAAATTTAGTGATCCTTTAATATTTACTTACTGTCTACTTCCCCTCTGGATTGTAAACTCCACAAAGGGTAGTTGTTTTGTGGCTTTAGGCCATCATCAGATCCCTATCCTTAATAACGAAAATAAAAGTTGATAAAAGCAAGCAAGAAAAGAAGGTCAACAAACGCACAGCAAGCAGAGACATGAAGGAAGGAGAGAGGCAAAGAGAGGGAAGAAGGAGGAGAATTGTGGAATGGCCAGAGTGCCATCTGCTGAATGCTACATGTCAGCCTTGCATCTCACTTGGTGAGTTGCCAGATAGGTGTACATAGCCCACTCTGTCCAGAAGGAACAATGTGTCATTAATTTAATGCCTGGTAGCTGCCCTGCTGCGGGTACTTTCCTGATGAAATGTAAAACTGAGGCTGGGGAATGTAGCTCAGAGGCAGAGTGCTTACATTGCATGTATAAGGCTCTGGATTTGTTCTTCAGCACAGCAAAAATGAACAAACAAGCCACACATTAACAATGATAACCAAAAGGCTGAAGAGTTTTTCAGAGTCTCTGAGGACTTCGTTGTATGGAGGTCAAAGAAACAGGCATGAGCAGGTAGATGGAGCAGCTGATGCTTTTCTCAGGACTGTAGCTAAATGACTGACCCACTCTCCAGGAGTCACCTCCATCTGACACCTCTCAGCATCTCTTAGTCATGGTTTGTTGGTTGTAGCAAGTAGAAGTCTACTCTACCTCAACAAAAGTAAGAGATTTTATTGTTAAGCCTAAGAAGGCAATTTCAAGGGTAAGGTAGCTGAATTGGAATTAGACACCATGAGAACTGCACTCCAAGGGCTGCTTGGACCCCAAGCTTTATTCTCATATCTCAGGAGTGCTGTGGTCTGACTCATCTCTACTTTACTCTGGTTCTCTTCGAATCTTATTGGGACCAACATCCTCTGTTTGTAGAGTCTAGATATGGCTACCAGCCCTCATATTCATGTAGATAATCAGTTCAAGTTTTTCCACCATGCAGGTGTAATATGTGGTTTTCTTGATTAAAATGGTTAGAGTAATAACATAAGTCAACTGCTCCGTCACACAGTTGCTTGGATTATCTGCTATGTATGCAGGTGAGTTCTGAGTCATATGATACAAAGTAAGCTCAGGCTTACTTGGCTTTAGATAGTCTTCACAGGGAGATCTTTAAGAGAAGCAGATCGTGCCTATAGGAATCAGCTCCAAATCAGGACTATTATATAGTTACATTAAAAGTCCAGGTCTTTGGGGTGGAGAGATGACCTAGCTGTTAAGGCGCTTGCTTGTGAAACCTAAGGACCCTGGTTTGATTCTCCAGTACCCACATAAGCCAGATGCACAAGGTGGAACGTATGTCTGGAGTTTGTTTGCATGGGTAGAGGCCCTGATGTGCCCATTCTGTCTCTCTCTATCTGCCTGTTTTTTCTCTCTCTCTCTCTAATGAATAAATAATTAAAATATTTAATAAAAAATCCAGGCCCTTGCTATATTACACATCTTTGCAAAGATAGTCTCACAATTGAACAATTCTTACCAGCCAAGAAGACAGAAATAGATACTCAGTAGCTAAGGAGGTCCTGCCTTCCTGGACACTTGAACAGAGAAAGAAATCTGACTCATGCTGAGCTTTTATGAGAATTGAAACTAGGAAACACTTGTCCTTCTAAGGTGATAGAATGTATTGCACATGATTGGGAGTGTGGCTGGCTACGTTTTGCCTTGTGGGGTGAAGGGAAAAAGGAGAAATTCTTTAGGCACAGGAAATACAAATGTGAGGTGTAGAGATGAGAGATGGAAAAGAAATATGCCGTGGTTTCCTTGTGGCTATTTAGGAAAACTGATTCCTGAATGTTCTTGAGTTGGTAGGTTCTATGAGGTAATCCCTAATCTTATAATTAACCCAACTTAAGTAGATTAAATTCACTTGAATTTTTTTGATACTTGCACCAGGCATTTGTTTCTACAAAAAATTAGAAGTGTCAGAAGCTGTTATCTATCAGATTAGGTGTTCAGAGAACAATGTGTTGTCACATGTGACAGTGATGGGACTATAAGGTGCTTTTGGATGAATGCCAAAATGAGAAACTATTCCTTGGGGATGTGCTGGGAAATGTATTGGTGGATGAGCTCCTATTATCCTCTTATCTGGGAGTCAAGACACACATCTCCAGAAATGGACCTGTTAGGGGTCTAGATATTTAAGTATTAGCTGCTCCTTGAAGCCTTTGGTATGTGGCAATAAAATGAAAGCAGATTCACATCCAGGATGTTCTATATGGTAACATAGAGGTCCAGCTTGGAAAAAAAAATCAACCATTACATTGGTGATAACTAGGAGGAGTTGAGAAATCTTGAGTTACTCCTAATCCCTCACCCATAACAGGCAGTTATGCCACAAGCCCATTCATGAGTGGCTCATGGATTTTGGTTTTATTCTGAAGGAGAGGAAATATGTGGTACTGAGGAAAGACATTTTGGCTTTTGCATGAAGAACTGGCAGGAGGAAGGCTAAGTGGAAGCAGAGACTAGTTTGAATGTTATCTCCCAAGTCTAGGATGGTCACATCCTATTGTTTGGAGTTAGACTCAGCAATAATTACAGATGAATAGTGAAGCTAACTTTGATTGTGTGTGTGTGTTCTTATGTATGTTTGAGAGCATGTACACTTGTGTGCATATACATGTGGAGGACAGGGGTTGACACTGGTGGTCTTCCTGGATCACTCACTACCTTATTGCAAGTGGGTCTTTCACTGAACCTAGAGCTTACCATTCAGCTGGTCTGACTAGTCAGCTTGCTTGAGGGATTCTGTCTGTTCCTTCTGAGCTCTGGGCTTACAGGTGAGCCACCACACCTGCCAAGCATTTATGTGGATTCTGAGTAATTCAAACTTAAGTCATCATGCTTGTGAAGCAACTGAACCACCCCCCAACCCACACTTTTTAAAAGTTTTTTTTTTTTTTTTTTTTTGTGGATTGAGACAGAGAGAGACAGAGAGAGAGAGGGAGAGGAAGACAGAGATGTGCGCGCCAGCAGCCTCTCAGCTGCTGCAAACGAAATCCAGATGCGTGCACCCCCTTGTGGTGAAGTGTGGCATTGCGCCCTTGCGTCACTGCATCTGGCTAAATGCGGGATCTGGAGATTGGAACCATTGGAGATTGGAACCAGCGTTCTTAGGCTTAGGAGGCAGGTGCCTTAACTGCTAAGCCATCTCTCCAGCCCTTAAAAAAATTTTAAAGATAATATACCAAGTGATGTATGCCTACCCTGTGTTGTCATAGGACACTGCTATATGCCTTTCAAAACTGTGCAGACCTTAGCATCTACTTCAATAAACAGCATGTGGTGGAAGTGATACTCTGTGACTGCTGATGGAACGCAATGTGGCTTCTGTCTGGCGCTCACGTCTGCTTAGGATGCTTGTCTACAGAACTCAGGCAGCATTTTGTGAAATATCTTAAAGTACAGAGAGAGGCTGTGTATAGGTTGTTATGGCCAACAGTCCTGCTAGGTCCTTAGTCAGCACCAAGTTCTAGACATATGAGTGGATGAGCCTGCAACAAATTCTGTCCCTGGCCTTTGGTATTCTAGCTGAGGCCCTGCTGTGTCCTGCTTGAATTCCTGAATCAGATAAGCCATGAGCATCAATAAACAGTTATTAATATTTTAATCTATTTAGCTTATGGATACTTATTATCAACAAATGACTAGAGTCTGAATGCAGAATATAGGAGGGGAAAGAGAAGTCCAGAGTGACTCCAAGGATTTAGAACAGAACATCTGAAAGTAAAATAATGAATTTTCTTTTGGATATATTAAACTTGAGATAGCTTCCCCTGGCAGCCCATACTTTACCACACTGGGTTCTTGCTTTTTTTTTTTTTAAAAAAAAAAACCTTTTTAATTTTTTAAAATTTATTTTTATTTATTTATTAGAGACAGAGAGAGAGAGAGAAAGGGAGAGAGGGGGGAGAGATAGAGATGGAGAGAATGGGCACACCAGGGCCTTTAGCCACTGCAAACAAACTCCAGACGTATGTGCCACCATGTGCCTCTGGCTTATGTAGGACCTGGAGAATCGAACCTGAGTCCTTAGACTTTGCAGGCAAGCAGTTTAACTCTCTCCAGCCCTAAACTTTTTTGGTAATAACTTCCATAAATATAAACAATATACCATGACTACACTCCCTTATCCCCCTCCCAAATCCCACCTCCACTGAATCTCTTCTTTTTTTCCACTAGTGTTTCTTCTACTTTTTTTTCAAGGTAGGGTCTCACTGTAGCTCAGGTTGGTGTGGAACTCACTCTGTAGCTGTAGGCTGGCCTCAAACTCACAGTGATCCTCCTACTTCTGCCTCCCAAGTGCTGGGATTAAAAGCATGTGCCATCATGCCTAGCTTTTATTCTATTTTGATGTCATCATTTTTTCCCTTCTATTATTCAGGTCTTCTGCAAATGGCATCAGTCACTCTGAATATAGGAAGCTCATTCCCAATCTTGTCTATGATGAAGTCATCCTACATAGCCATTGTGAAGTATGGCAATGATCCTATTCACAAATGGATTGTACCCCAAATGTCAAATAAAATTAAGCCATTTATAATCATTTCCTTGGCATATGGAAGTATGTTGAGAATTAAGAGGTATATATGTGACTAAACCTGAAATATCTGAATTTGAATGATGAGGGTCTACATACTCTTCAAGGCCAAGGGGGTAGGATAGAATGAAGATGAGAGAGAGAGAGAGAGAGAGAGAGAGAGAGAGAGAGAGAATGAATAATTATATGATAGTCAGAAAGTCCTTTATGAGGACTCATCTTTCCTCAGCCCAACTGTAACCCACGCTTGTTCTGAATAAATATATCCTAGACACTCAGAGTTTGGCTTTAGTTACTCAAGGTATGTGCTGATCTCAACCTCCTGGTGCTAGTCAACAATGCTAAATCAACTGACCACAGTGGTATGGTTCTGGTGTTTCAGTGGTTTACTCATGCCATTCCTATGTAGAACCTTTTGATTTACATTGTGAGAAAGCAAGAAAATGAGGGAGTTACTGGGGAAGGTTCCTAACCATGACTCACTCCCTCTTTGTAACTGTACAATGTGCTATTGTGCTGTGGCATGTCAGGTTTTTCACTGGTTATGAATAAGAAGCAGCAGTCATACTAAGTAAAAATATTCTAACAACTCTGAGAAGGATCATCTTTCATCCTTTTGAAATCTTTGTTTTATTTAGTGACACATAGAAAGATCATCCCTCTAGTTAGAGGTTGTCAGGGTGTTACTGTACTAAGGATGTGGGTGTTGAATACAGGCTATTAAAATTGTTTCCCAATCAGTAATGAGAGGAAGCCTTGCATCAGTGAAGCTGTCTATGCCACACTATGGTAGTTAAGAAAAGACCTTCTTTGGTCTTTGTAAAAGCTAGGTCACTATGTGAAGGGTGATTACATTTTTTGATAGTATAAGGAGCAGAAAAGGTATGGAAAGCAGCATATACAGTGTTTCTGGTGGTATTAAGATGGTAATTTAATACCTTACTTCTAAAAATATAAGAAAAAGAAAATAATTTCTATATTTTTGGGTGTTTTCTGTATGTCAAGTGAGATTCTTTTCTAAAATCAATATTTTATTTTTACTTATTTATTTGAGAGAAAAGGAGGGGGAGGAGAGAGAGAGAGAGAGAGAGAGAGAGAACAGAGAGAGTGAAAGAATGTGTGCCTGGGCCTTCAGCTACTGCAAACAAACTCCAGGTGCATGTGCCACTTTATGCATCTGTTGTACATGGGTCCTGGGGAATTGAACCTGAGTCCTTTGCCTTTGCAGGCAAGCACCTTAACCACTAAGCCATTTCTTCAGCTCCCAAGTAAGATTCTCATGACATATCTGTAAGGTTGGTGGGTGCTAGACAAATGATGCTGGGTAACCTACAATCTCTCTGCCCCCTTATCTATGTTTCTGATTCAATAGAATAAGAGATGTCACATAATCCCTATTTTCCACAGAAGTCTTCCTGATGATAAAATTTAAGCTACACTGTTCTCAAAGGTCGAAGGTTCTTGGGGAGTATAAGAGAATGTCACTTTTTTTGTTTTGCATTTTTTTTTGTTAGGAGAAAGCATAGGGTGGAGAAAATAAAGGAGCAGCTTTGGTCAGAGTCAATGTTACAGTGAGGGGGATGGGTAATAAATACATAAGAAAATTAGGTGTTACTTTTGAAGGTGATAATTTTATGTGGAAAAATAAGGCAGGGCAAGAAATCATAAATTTTCAATTTTAGGTGTCATGGTTCAGGACAAATGCCCGCTCCTTAATCATCTTTCCTGAATTTCCATTCCACAGAATTACTGTGGAATGATTAACTGTATGCATGGTCCACTTCTCATGATAACCTATACAGCTCCTGAAAGCAAGAGGTACATATGGATTTCTCTGTGTATGTGTCAATGGTAGTTTGAATGTAATACTTGGTCTCCAGCAAAGTAGCACTATTTATGAAGGCTGTGGACCCTTTAAGAGGTGGAGCCTTGCTGGAGGAAGTGGGTCACTAGGGGAAATAGGCCTTAAAGAGTTATAGTTTGATGTTACTTGCCTTCTGTCTTTCTCTACTTCCTCCTGGCTGATGTGACAATGACACTGACTTCCTGCTCTTATCAGGCTGTTTCTACCATGATGAACTGTACACTCTGGAACTGTCAGCCAGCATAAATTACTTTCTTCCCTAAGTTGCTTCTGGTCAGATATGTATTCACAAAATGAGATACAATGTCTCTGTGTGAGCATATAAATTTCTGGATTTTAGAGCACCTTCTACAAAGCAAAGAATGACAAAATGAACAAATATATAGAAAGCTCCTTCCTGACCCTTTTCTGAGCTCTCCTTTCTCAAAGGATATTCTTCCTGACCTTGTTTCTTTTCTTTTTTTTTCTTGCATGGGCATTTTGAGATTTATAAAAAAAATGCCTGTGCCTCTGATGCTAAGAATAATTGCCACAATTTCTCAACTGAACAGAAACTGGCAAAGGTCATGCCAACCTGCAGACTATGCCAATTGCTTCTCTGGGCAATGCACTTGTCCTACTTATTTTTCCCCTAGGGTTCTCTTGTGTTGAAGATTAAAGGGAGAAATTTGATAAAGCTCTTGACTCCAGGGAAAATAAACTGGCATGTACAATGGGTGTTGTCTTTCCCTGTGTGAACAGGTTCCTACTGTTGCCACTCTGAATGAAGGATGGTAGAGGCCTGAGTTTATAAAACCTATTCTCCTATGTCACAGGTGGAGAGGATAGCAGGACTCTTGACATTATTTTGACTAAGAAATCTGAACTCACAAAGACAGATGATTCCTCATGGGACAATACTGACCTGGAATTTAGACATCCTCAACTTTCTTAGTCATGGTCCAGTGGGAGTATGTCTTTCAGAAATGGAGACAGAAAAGTAACCTAATTAATATCACAGCAGTTGAACACAAGGAACCTCAGTATCAGCAGTAATTTTCTCTCGAATACTTAGGTCATCCAGTTACTACAGGGCTTAGGCAGAACATACAGGTGGAATCTTGTGTTGGGCCAGAATCTCCTATCCCTGCCTCTGCTTGTATGGGGAATGACATATAGGAAAAGGTAATAAGGAAGAAAAAGGAATCATGAAATTAAATTTCTCCATGTCCTGTCTTCAAATAATAAAATTATGATTATCTTCAAAATTTTTAGGGAGTATTAACAAAGAAAACAGATGCGTGAGTGGAATCTTAGAGGTTAAGAGACTTTCCTGGAGTTGCATAGCAGGCCAAGATGGAGATAGAGAATTGGTCAGGGGATTATAATCAAGAGCCAGATATCCAGTCACTTCATACAGGGTTCACTTGAGATTCCGGAAGGTCTTGAGCAGAGAAAGAACAAGGAACAAGGAATGAAGGACACTATTCAGGTCACAGTGGAAGCGAGTTTCAGTGAAGAAACTGAACAATTTTACCTTGATCACACCCATTCCAATGTTAAGTCAGACTTTTTTTTTTTTAAATGTGGATAATAGATGTGTTTAATATTGACCTTGCTACCAGGGACCTCAAAAATTATTATTTTAATTATACAAGTTTATGATGTATAGTATGACCGTTTACAGGGTGCTTTAGTAACATTTCTATCCCTTTATACTCTTAGTTCTTAAAAAAACACGCAAATATTCTTATTGAAACCTGTACTTGTTTCTGCCATGGCTTTCTGGAATTATTTAATTAATTAGCAAAAATTTATAGAGAGATGGCTCTAGAGAGATGGCTTAATGGTTAAGGCACTTGCCTGCAAAGGCAAAGGACCCAGGTTTGATTCCCTAGGATCCATTCTAGCCAGATGGCACATGTGTCTGTAGTTCATTTGCAGTGATTGAAGGCCTTTTCATACTCATTCTCTCTCTCTCTCTAATAAATAAAAGAAATTAAAAAAATGTTTATAAAAAGTTTCTAGCCTCATCACTTACCACAGCGAATTATAAAATTGTTTTGCTTGTTTCTTCTTCTAGATCCTGAACTCCTTGCAGTCCCCCAACATATCAGGCATGATGTCACCTTAGAACCCTTGCCCATCTGTCTTCTGTAGTAGTAGATTATAGCCCCCTAGATAGGTGTACAGTTTGTTCACTTGATTCCTCCAAACCTTAGCTCACATGTATGTCACCTTCCAATGAGTTTTTTGTGATCACCAGGCTTACAATGGCAAGCAACCTTG
The DNA here is from genome assembly GCA_036365145.1 of Orientallactaga sibirica. NCBI lineage: Eukaryota > Metazoa > Chordata > Mammalia > Rodentia > Dipodidae > Orientallactaga > Orientallactaga sibirica. Next base: position 35,199 of record JAEOAD010000998.1, read on the forward strand.
ACAGTATCCTTTTCTGCATAGCTCTTCTATATGTTGTCATGTGTGCTTTAGTTTCTGTCATCCCATTAAGACTATAAACTCACAGACAAATTGGTGAGATGAGCAACAGTGTGGATTTCACAGTGAGCCTGACAACCTGCACCAGGGTGAAGGAGAGAGACACCAGAGATATTAAAAATGTACCAAAGCAGAAATCCAGAAGCTGCTGAGAATTAAAGTAGACTTAAAACGCAACCACCAAGGTTCAGGGAATTGTGTGGAAAAAAGACTGGGAAAATTGTAAGGGCCACAAAGTGGGAGGGAATACCAAGAGGTATTGCCCCTCCCCCCACAATGACTGTCTGCTTCTCTCACAACTCATAACCCACAGCCCCATTGTGAACCCCAGTGCCCTCAGTGGAATGGGGACAGGGAGGAGGGAAATGATGGTACCACACACGATGCATCCATACAGTTTCATGTATATGTATATATGATGTAAGCCCATGAATGTAGAACTCTGCTGTGTCCTCAGGGTGTACAAAAGTCTGTGTCAGATAATAAGAATCTAGGGAATATTCATGAAATAAGCAATAAATGAGTGCAAATAATGCACTCCTGCTTATTAACCACACTTATCATAGTTCCTGGCACTTAGCATATGCTTAATGTGGATGGAATGAAGGATAGACATTATTTCTTTCAATAGTTCTGTTTAAAATTATCCTGTAACACTCAATAAATAGTATGTTTTGTGGTTTAATCCTTAGATGCCTACTGGAAAGGGCTATCTAGGCAACTGTCTCTCCCATGATCAGGGTCCTCCAATAAATTCTGCAGACATTATTAAGCCTTTCTCTAATTCCCCAAATAGATTGATTGCTGGTTCAAAAACCAGCAAACCACAGTAGGTTCCTCTTTGCTACGTTTTGAAATTCATAAAGCCTCCATTGTTGCTGGTTTGATTTTGCTTTTCCCAATGGACCTTAAGCCCATCAGCAGGGAAGGGGCCATGTGAGGCCTATCCTTGCTGTCTGTGCTTCCTTTCCTCTGTCTGGCACTCAGTGGACAGTGAATGAGTATTCATTGACTGAGAGGACCACTTATCTTCAGCAGTGCCAAGGAGAGATTAAAATATGTTCTTTGACCTTGGGCACTAGCATGAGTCATCATTAGGGACAGTTCCTCTCCTCTAGTGCCTCAGTAAGTTCAGCTTTTGGGAAATTCCTTTATCTGAAGATCCGACATTTACAAAATATGCACCTCTAGACTGTCAAGACTGGACAGAGATTCTGTTGTTTATTTAGCACAAGAAAATTATAAAACACAAAATGCAGGTTCTCTATAGTTAAATCTTTCAACAGAAAAGAAGCAGAGATGATGGATCAGCAAAAAAGCCTCCTAGGATTAACATCATCATCATTAAAATAAATTTTTACTGTCTCTATTTATCTGACAGATAAGACTATGTGTAATCATGGACATACACAGCCCAGAATTCTCAAATGTTTTGTTAGCATTTCATGAATTTCTATGATATATGGTTTTAAGTAAGATCTTAAAGACTCTATTGGGTGTCTTGTGATAGACTTAAAAGATACAGAGAATATAAAATACGAAGTAGAGAGCAGCTCCCTTCTTTACCTCTCTGCCATCCAGGTCAGACCCAGATAAACTGTATGAATCTTATGCTTATCAAACACATTTTTTGATGTTCTGGGCATGAAACCTAGAGCCTTTTCCATGCTAGACAAGTACTCTACCACTAAGCTATATGTTCTGACCTCAATAAACTCTCCTTCCCTTTTTATTTCCCAAACAGAAATTATGTCACAATGTATATCATGTTCTTTGGCTTGCTATTACTTTATAAATATGGCTGTCCTTTTCACTTGTCCTCTTATTAAAGACTGGATAGTGTTCCACTGTAGGAAGGCCTCCTGTATGTGAGTAAAAGTGGGATTGCTGGTTGGTTTGTCCTATGTCTTTTACAAAACTGGAACCCTGGTCCTCACAATTTTTCCTTTGTGTAGTTTTGGTTTCCACAAGAGACATTTTTCATGATATTTGGAAGGAGGATGGGAATAAACAGGAGACATATTTCTCTGAATCCCTCTGAAGAGAAGTGCAGGGACTCAGACAGTGGCAAGAAACCACATACCACATTATGTTGTCACTTACCTGCCATTTCATTCAGTTGCCATGAGAGGACTATTCCAGACTGCTGCCACTTCCTTCCTCTCCTGCCAGTGTCCCCTAACTCTTCTTTAACACCAAGGCAAGGTTATGTTTAGTTCTATAAAGACAGCTTTCCCATTGTCCTTCTTTTTCCTAAACATATAAAAATATTAAAATATTCCCTATTTCTCTTGTATGTGTACAAGTGTGTAGTGTTCATGAATGTGTGTGTATATGTATTCTATGTGTTTATGTGGGTTATGTGAACATATGTTCAGGTCAGACATCAGTATTGGTGGTCTTCCTCAGTTTCTCTCTATCTTATTCTTCTAGACAAAGTCACTGATTTGGATAGACTAGCTAGCCAATCAACCCCAGAGATTTCCTTGTTTCTGCCTTCCTCTCCATCTCCGAGATTACAGGCGTGTGCCATCACATCTGGTGATTTATGTGAGTACTGCGATCCAGACCGAAGTCCTCATGCTTGTGCTGAGTCATCTCCCTAGCCTAGATCTTCTGTTTATAAGTGAAAAGTATTGAATTACAATATTTTTAAAAATTTTTAAAAATTATTTTATTTTTGGAGAGAGACACAGAGAAAGACAGACAGAGAGGGAGAAAGAGACAGAGAATGGGCGCGCCAGCAGTCTTAGCTGCTGAGAACGAAATCCAGATGTGTGCACCCCCTTGTGGGCAAGTGCGACACTGCACTCTTGCGTCACTTTGCATCTGGCTAAACGTGGGACCTGGAGATTGGAACCAGTGTTCTTAGGCTTAGCAGGCAGGTGCCTTAACCGCTAAGCCATCTCTCCAGCCCGAATTACAATATTTTTAAATGGTATGCACATTTTATAATCACTGTTTACCGGTTATTAAAATTTACTTTATTTTTTACTAGCATACAAAACATTAGGTTTTACTATGCTATTTTTCAAACAAATTTTGTTTTTTGTATCCTGTCACTCCCTTTTCCCTTCCTTGTGCCTTCCCTCCACCATAGCCTCCTTTCTGTTTTCATACTACATGACTCCTTTTATCCATCCTTCTCCATCTTTCTCATTATTGCTTGTTTGTCTCTTACTGTCTTACATCTAGACTCATAGCTTATACTCACTCTGACATCCCCTTATTTACATACAAATATTATAGTTAGAATGCATATATGAAGGATAACATGTAATTTTTGTCTTTCTGGATCTTGTTTTCAGCACTTAGCATAATGATTTTAGTTTTGGTTGAGGAGACTTCATGCATGTCTGGTGAACTGTGAACCAGGTTTTAACTTGGTTAGTTTTCTCTTACATATTTGTGGGTCTCCTTGCTAATCAGCAGACCTTGGCCTATATAACTGGGTTCCCTACCTTGTGATAGCTCTTCCTCCAACTAGGAAGCCCATGTCATTTACATGATTGTGGCAGAGATGCAAAAGCTAGAGCAGAAGTGTGCAAGGTTTCTTGAAGTCTATCCCCAGAAATGGCACACCATCCTCTATACTGGATAAAGTAAAAAGAAAAAATACCACCCTCAACTGGTCAGTATTTGAGGGGTGGAGAAATAGAGTCAGTCTCTTGGAGGGTATGATGGTTAACCTTAATTGTCAATTTGATTACTTTAGAATTATATGTGAGACACATCTCTGGGTATGTTTTTGAGGGTATTTTCAGAGAAGTATAACTGAGGGAGAGAAGACCCTTGCTGAACACAGATGGCAACATCCTATTGGTTGAGGTCACAGAGTGAATAAAAAGAGGAAAAGAAGCAGGTAAGTTGAACCCCAGCATTCATCTCTCACTGCTTCCTGCTGCAGATGCACTGTGGTCAGCTACCTTATGCTCCTGACACCATGCTATGATGGGCTGTATCCCATCAAGCCATGAGCTAAAGAAAATCCTTCTCTTTTCTTTTTTAAAATTTTTATTGACAACATCCATAATTATTGACAATAAACCATGATAATCCCTCCCATTTCCAACTTTTCTCTTTACACATCTTTACACATCCATTCATATCCCCTTACCCTCTCAATTAGTCTCTTTTATTTTGATGTCATCATCTTTTCCTCCTGCTATGAGGGTCTTGTGTAGGCAGTACTAGCACTGTGAAGTTCTGGATATTGAGGCCAAATTGTGTTTGGAAGATTGCATTGTAAGCAGTCCTACCCTTTTTTTTGGATCTTATATTCTTTCTGCCAAATCTTCTACAATGGACCTTGAGCCTTGGAAGGTGCGAAAGAGATGTCTCAGTGCTAAACACTCCTCTGTCACTTCTTCCTAGCACTATGGTGCTTTTTGGGTCATCACAGTGGTCACTATCATCTGAAAAGAGAAGCTTCTATAACCAAAAGTGAGAATAGCATTAATATATGGGTATGGATGTTAAGAAAAGTGCTTATAGGGAAGTTTGGTGAGCATAATTTATGCATTTAGCTAGACACCAGCAGCCAGACCCCTAGGGCTCATGCCCTCTCCCATCATAGATCTTCAGTGCCAGGCATGTATTCCCTCCTATGGAGCGGGCCTCCAGTCAAATTATAGTGGTTGGTTTCCCCCATAACAGACATACCACTATTGCACCTGTTGGGTCATTTGGTCTGGCTGGCCAAACTTAACGCTTGCAGTGTCCACTGTTATTTACCTCCATTGCTGACTTCTCTCTCTCCCATGGTGCTGCATATAGCATAACTTTCTCCAGATTTCTGTCAGCTGGTCTACAGGGAGGAGCTTTTTAGCTCAGCTCCAGCAAGATTTCTCAGAGACCTTGTAGCCCAAGCATGTGGAGTCTTCAGCAGTAGGGTCTTACCATCTATTCCTGGGGGAAAACCAGGAGGCTTGGCAAGGGACTATAATGTTTTGGGGGCATCAGGGACTTCCCTGGCCAACAACTCATTGAAAGGTATCCCATCCCTGGCACTAGTAACATTCTATGACTTCTGGGTGTTCCACTGTCCAAAAAAGGTAGGTTTCCATACAGTTTATTCATATCCTCTTAGGTTGTGATTAACCATCCCCCACCCTACCTTTATGCAATCTCTTCCCTGGCCTCACTTAGGCCTTTCCACCCCCAGTAATCTGTTCTTCTACTTACATATATACAATACAATCCCCTTAAGTCCTCCCTTCTCCTCCCTCCCTTATAGTCCCTTTCTAGCTTACTGCCTCTGCTACCAAGTTTTATTCCAACTCACATACAAGTCTAAACATTTGTAGTTGGGATCCACATATAAGAGAGAACATGCAACACTTGGCTTTCTGAGCCTGGGTTACTCACTTAGTACAATCCTTTCCAGATCCACTCATTTCCCTGTAAACTTCATAATTTCGTTTTTCTTTACCACTGAATAGAACTCCATTGTATCAATGTACTACATCTTCATTATCCACTCATCAGTTGAGGGACATCTAGGCTGGTTAAATTTCCTAGCTATTGTGAATAGAGCAGCAATAAACATGGATGTGCAAGTATCTTTAAGGTAGTGAGACGAGTCCTTAGGATATATGTCTAGCTGGGTCAGTGGTAAATCTATTTTTAGCTCCCTGAGGAACCTCCACACTTATTTACACAATAGCTGGAACAGTTTACATTTCCACCAACAGTGTAGAAGGAAAAACCCTTCTTTTCTTAAGTGTCTTTAGTCAGCTATTTTGGCACAGCAATTAGAATGTGATATATAAAATCGGTTCTTAGAGGAACTGGTACCATTGCTTTGAATACTTGATCACATAGCTTGGAGCCCTGGGATTGTGTTGTGGAAGGAATTAGGAAAATTTGTACTTGTAGGCTGGAGAAACCTATGACACTGTAAGCAGTGTTTAATGGGTCTTCTAGTGAGGGCATGTGAGACCTGAATGCCCATAGAAATTTGGACAATGAAGTCCTCTCTCTGATTTCTGAGCAGACACATAGCAAACACTTAGTAGCCAAATGTGATTGGTTGCTACTATTGTGGACTACATGGCTTTAGTCACCTATATTCATTAGCTTTTAAATGTTTTTCTTACATGTAAGCATTATGCTGCTATGTTTGATTAAATTGTAATTATTTTCATCTGATTTTCTAGGTCTATACATTGACAGTATCTAATCTATAAGTTATGACAGTTTTATAGCTCACCTCGATATTTAGTGTTCAGTTTTACTTTCTATTCTGTTGCCTTGGTTAAGAGCTCCAGAGTAATGTGGTCACCACCACGAGGAGCAGCTACTTTTCTCTGAACATGATGTTAATAGAAATGTCTTCAGTACTTTACCTTTTCGTGTGGGGTTCACTGATTATGTCTGGAATCCACCTCTTATAAATATAGATCTCTGAAGCTTTCAATTTTGTTAATGTTGTTTTCTGTTTTATAGGAGATGTCAGTAGATGATGAGGATACTCAAAATTCAACAAGGTGCTGAAAATAAGAGTCTGTTGAGAACTAAGTCCAAAGTGAGACATCTTTATCACCCACCCAAGGCTCAGAGCACATCACAGAAGGGGTATGAAGAATGTAAGAGCCAGAGAGTAGGGAGGAGTGCTATGGGACACAATTCTCTGGACATGAAGTAGCTGTTGCATTTATGGCCTTTCAGTGGAGGTTGCAACCATTATAAGACATGCATAAGACATGAGATCATCAACTTTTTGACATTGATGATAAAGGACAGCAGACACACAAAGAATAAAACATCAAAATAGAAGAGGAACTGCTTGGAAAAAGAAAGGGGTTCGGTAAAATAGGGGTGGAAAAGGGAGAAATAAAGGGTAATGGGAAGGACTATGATCAAACTACAGAGTGTTCATGTATTAAACTTTTCAATAAAAAATTAAAAATGGGTAACTATTCAAGTTCACTAGTGTTTTTTGGACATATAAAGGACATGCTTTTCTCTTTTAATATGTAAAAGAAGCTCATATTAATAGAAAATCTAATACAGAGGCCTCCTTGCTTTTTTGGAATAAATTATAGACATGTATTTATACCAATAAACTCAATTTAAGAATTTTTATTCAATAATCTTTGTAACTGATGATAAAACTGAATTTGTACATAAGTTTTCATTTTTAAAAAATATTTTATTCATTTTTGGAGAGAGACACAGAGAGAGACAGACAGAGAAGGAGAGGAAGACAGAGAATGGGCACGCCAGCAATCTCTCAGCTGGTGTGAACGAAATCCAGATGCATGTGCCCCCTTGTGGCCAAGTGCAGCATTGCACCCTTGCATCACTTTACATCTGGCTAAACATGGGACCTGGAGATTGGAACTGGCATTCTTAGGCTTAGGAGGCAAGCACCTTAACCACTAAGCCATCTCTCCAGCCCATAAGTTTTCATTTTGATGAGCTTATATGCTGTGCATGTCTGGTCTTGTTACCAATGCTGTTCTACACATTATGAACTCAAAAGTGTTTAAATATCCCATGAGTTGTCTATTTCTTGCAGGTTACAAAGATCACTAGCATGAAAATAGTGTTTTAATGCTTTTGATGGGGGCATAGCTTTGACACCTTCAATTCTGAAAATGTATTTAACTTTCCATTTATTTTGTGCTAGTTTCATAACTACAGTAGTTTATATGAAAAGAAACATGATGTTTATATTTTAATTGTGTGACTTTAGGTATTCACTTATAATTTTGTTACAACTTTTTTTGTTATACCAGAGACAGATTCATTTGAAGCACACTTACCCAGATCTGCCCATCTTTGAACCCATTCTCTTCTCCTGTGAGAGAAAAATCACTTTCTTTAATTTGGTGTTAATATCATCACATGTGTTTTCATATTTTAAGTGCATGTAGATGTTTCTGTGGTAACCCACTGTTTATTGTATTTATCTTAAAACTGCACATCTAGTGGTGCCATAATGTTTGTAATGTTCAAAGCTCCTGAAATTTGTTCAACATGACAGTTCTGAGATTTATCCATATAGATGTACATACCTTCAGGTCATTTAATTTTTGAGACTCTATATATTTGAAGCATTCTTTCTTATACTATACAATTACCTCTACAAACTGTTTTCCTCATTTGTCAGTCCTAGTAACAATTATTTGTTT